>JAYMTP010002122.1:0-20898 GCA_036897365.1 Geranium brycei
ACATCTTGCTCTTGGGGTGGAAGCCGAAAGGTCTCCCGTCAAACTCGAGTGGAGGAACCGAGAGGGAGCTTGTCGGAGTCCAAGCTATCCGAGCCAAGGGTTATTGCTAGCAGGAACTCGTTAGGGGAGCCAAGGCACCTCTCTCGCCAAATTCATTCAATGGCGCAGGGAGGACTCTCACGAGAACTTAATTGTCGAGGAGCCGAGGTGACAACACTACAGACTAGACTTTCCCATCAAGGCTTAGGCAACAGGTGATCAAGGCTCCGTGGTTGATCACCGTACACGATCACAATGACCGAGGTAGCGTCTCGAGGACTTGCTGTCGAAGTCTTGAATGTTGTGGCGTCTGACGATTCGTGGACTCGAGAGGGAGAGGCGCAACAAGCTCGGGCCGGAGCTCGTTGGTCGCACGCAAGAGGGTTTTTAGGTAAAAAATCTCATGAGTGTGACACTAGGTGTAGCTAGTTGACATTTTCTCTTTAGCAAACTATCTCCATTTTGCCCTTAAATATTTATTTACAACAAAGCGCTCTCTTATTCTTATACGTCTGATTCTATCTCCTTCGTCTAGTTGTTACCATTATCCATAGAAGCGAAACTGAAAATGTTGGCTAAAGCTCCTCCTCCTTCCATGAACTTCACTCCCTGGAGGAGCCTCTCCTCCGCCCAGCCCCGCCTCTGTCGCCGCCATGGCTGCTTCCACAGTAGCAGAAGTGGCGGCGTTTTGGTCAGAGCCGGGTACACGAGAACACCCCTGGAAACCGCCGGAGCCTATCAGGTTGTCGACGAAGAGACTGGAGAGAAGTTCATTGTTTGGGGCGGAGCCGACGACCCTCCCGACTCTCCTCTTCCTCCCAAGGACGTCCTCTTCTGGAAACCCCCTCACCCAGCCTCCGCCCCCGTCAATCATAATGGTGCCACTTTCTCTCTTTATATTCTTCTCTTTGTGTCTCTATTGATTCTATGACTTTGGGGTTTTAAGCTGATTTTAATTGTCTTGCATTCTGAATTTCTGTCTAATCTGTACGAGTATTGGTTCCATTTGGTGTAATTTAGTTCTTGTGGTTGTGCTTGCTGTGTCCTGCCCAAAGAGTGGGATTAGATTTTATGTGTCCTGCAATTTTGCTCTGGAGTGAACTAAAGGGTGAAGGTAACATCATACAAATGTGTGATTGGCTGTACCTTAAAGTTTAAAATGTTTGGTATTGAAACTACTCTAGTAATAACCTAACCTTATATTTATTTTTGTTTAATTCTTTCCTTTATCTTATTTATTTCATATTTCATGCATTCAACGAGTTAACATGGACATAATTTCTTTCTGTATTTGTGCTGTTTTTCTTGCATGCATATGGACATTAAATTTTAAGATGTTACCTTTTCTTTCTTTCTTTCTTTCTTTCTTTCTTTGTGTTTTTGGTGTTGTGTTGTATTGTTTTATCTAACAAAATCTACTTAAGCGTCAGAATGATTAGCCAAACTTCCTCCCCATTAGTTGGGAGTTCTTAAATAATTTCTTCTTGTTTCACAGGCAATGAGCAGATGGCAGCAGCTGAGGCACCGGCTGTCAAGGGATTAATGGGTTTTAAAAAATTGAAGGTTCATAAACTAAGAGCTTTGGCGAACAAATCTCCTCCAAGAAAGCAACAAGTTATTGAACATATGGATGAACGAGTTGCAAAAAATGATCAGTCTACATATTCAAATGATAAAATTGAGTTTATGGCTGCTAAAAAGAAAGTGAATTCTCCTGGTCGTGGAGGAAATGTTTCTCCGAGGAAGCAAAAAACAATTCAACATACAGATGAACCAGTTGCAAAAGCTGACCAGTTTACAAATTCAAAGGATAAAATTGATTTTCTGGCTACTAAAAAGAAAGTGAATTCTTTTGGACGAGGAGGAAATGTTTCAAGAGATAGCAAATCCCCACAACATAAAGATAGGATACAAGAATTTAAAGACAAGATAAAAGGAACTAGAGTCAAAGGAGGTGAGGATGAACCTGAACCTGTTGTGCAACGTAACACGGAGCCCATCTCAGAATATACAAGAAATGGAGATGGACCTCACAAGTCTGATGCCAGAACAAATGTGAGAGGTTCTACTGCTCGTTTAGGAGGATGGGGTGGTGGAGAAGGGGGATCTGAACCTGAATCAAAATACAGGACTACAGACCGGCAAAAGAAAGAGCGGAAGTTGTCCTTTGACAGTGACTTTTTTAGTCGAAAGTCCTTTAGGGATATTGGATGCAACGAATATATGATTGAGTCTTTAAAGGCTCAGTCTTTTTCACGTCCTTCTAATATTCAGGTACATCGCCATTATGGCTTATATAGCTTTTTGCAAAGGAGAAAATATAATGTTGTGCACATAAGATTATGTTTTTTTTTATCAGCACATAAGATAAAGTGTTTTATCACATACTGGGGGAGGGATGATATCTCACCCACAATGTTTAAATTGAGTAGTTTGCTTAGTATCTCTTACTGTGTATGTATATCTCTACCTGCTCTGATAAGTTATTGTTGCCATTTTTAGAACTTACTTCGACCCAACATAATAAGCTATTAGGTTGAATGCCCAATTATTGGTATATGAAGTGGTCACTAAATCCACATTTTTCAATGTGGTTCACTTTAACAGCATTCAAGTATTCTAAACATTGTTGTATGCAATCATGTAAGATGCAAGTGGGCATACATTCAGTTTGTAGATAATTTTGTATTAGGAGATACATATCTTAGAGTCATAAGCAACCAACTGACCAGATACTTGTTAAATTTATGATAAGCTTAAAAGTTGACATTTATGTGCATTCTAAACGTTTTGGATATGCAGGCCATGGTGTTTTCATCTATTTTTGAAGGTAAGAGTTGTGTTGTAGCTGATCAAAGTGGATCAGGGAAGACACTGGCGTATCTTGCACCTGTAATTCAACGTCTTAGGGAAGAAGAACTCCAGGGAGTAAGCAAATCTTCACCACAGAGTCCTCGGGTAGTTATACTAGTCCCCACTGCTGAGTTGGCTTCTCAGGTCAGTTTCTGCTTTCTCATTCAATCAATGCCATATGTTACCATTGTTTATGCTCTACTTCATTGCTATACTTGTTTATTCCTGCTCATTATGGTTGGATAAAATTCATAGTTTGCTGCTGTTTCCTCAATTCGTAGAGCCTCACTTCCTTGCAATGAAGTGTAATGTCTACTTTGAATTTGCAAAACTGTAATATTCTGCTATTTCTGGCTCCAGGAAATAGAAAAGTTTTTTTTGATTATTTTCCATAATTGACGTGAAAACTTGAAATATAGCTGGAATCAGTGCTCTAAAACTCCTAAGTTCTCGGGGTAAAATTGAATTAGACGAGTTTTGGACCGATAATTAAAACTCTTTCTTGGTGGTTTAGTTTTACCAAGTTTTCATTGGGTCAACTCGGTCAAAATTTATTTTTTCTTTAAAGTTCTTAACATATGCTTTCGATGTTTTGCCAAGTTTTTATTGTTTGGATGCTTAAATGTTTTGATTGTCACACTATGCTATTGTGGTTCTATGACGATGGTATACTTCAAGTTTTACCGTGATATTCCTGTTATTTAGATGATAGTCATAGGATATTGGATGTTGAAAGTGTGTTGCTATAGGGTGATATGCTAATATCATGCATTATACTTGTTCTGTGATTTGATATGGCAGTACATGCTGATAGCATGTTATAGACATCTTATGTTTCTCATTCCTGTTAGTCTGTTGGTATATTTGCGTTTAATTAGTGACTGATAACGATTTGCTCTGAACATGAATCACATGATTATATTTAACATAGTATGTATTAATATTCAATTTAAGTGGGGTTGTTTTCTCTATTCTTCTGCATCCTAGTGTAATATTAAGTCAATAGACCATTGCCATCAATTGGTGTTGGCAATAGAGAACCTGTATGGTGAAATATGAGTTTCCAGCAGCTTTTCAGAAGTGAACAGCTTTTGAGAAAGTGATGGAAGAGATTGTATGATTTCTTTGCATTCATCTATATGATTTTATAGCTGTCATTTAATGCGCTTGAGGCTTCTACAGGTGTTGAATAATTGCCGATCAATATCGAAGTTTGGGGTTCCATTCCGTTCTATGGCCGTGACAGGTGGTTTTCGGCAGAAAACTCAACTAGAAACTCTGCAGCAGGGAGTGGATGTTGTAGTTGCAACCCCTGGTCGGTTCATGTACCTGATCAAAGAAGGCTACTTGCAGTTAACAAATATTAGATGGTAATATGGTATCAATAATGCTAAAAATAGTTTGCATGATTGTCATCCTATATCCAGACCCAAATTAAACTATACGACCTGATGTGCCTTATTATATAGCTTATTGAGTAGTGGGAATGTCTTCCCATGTTTGTTGCATTGCCTGTATTGTCTGAATAGGACTTCAAAATTATCATCATCACTGTGTTTAACTAATTATATTTAGGTTGTTTCTTTCAATCAAAATAAGTTGGGTTTAGTGTTAAGGAGCCCACTTCTATATAAATGAGATCTCGAGTTCAAATCTAGACATATACAATTGTTGATGAGAAAAAGAACTAGTTATATTTAGCCCAATATGATCTTGATTATCAAGACTAAGGAAATTTTGCACTCAATTCCAACCTACTGGAAGCCTATGCTGGAGTTGAAGAAAGATTAGTGTTATGAAACTCGGGAAAAATTATTAACATATCTGAAAGTTTTGTGCCTTAATTACAATATTAATTTTTGTTCTTTGAGCTCACTTTTACTTGCTTTTTAGTCCTAGAGAGTCTTAGTATATTACATGTTGACATGATCTTACTGTTGATTATGAAAAGTAAAAAGAGTAGCTGAAATGCTCGATTTGTTTTTCAATGTCTGTGACTGGAGACAATGCATTACACATTTTTGATCTGCAACCATACCAAATTTCTGCTTACGGGTTTATTGTTGCCAAATCTAGATATCTATATTGACCATAAAATCATATGGATTCAAAGTTCTAGTTCATTTAATAAAAATACTCTTTTGTCAATAAGGATGCATATTCAGAGTCAAGACATTGTTTCATTGTGGAACACTAGCTGGCTAGTTAAAATCAAAACCACCATGAAAAATCTGAGAGTTATCCACATTTCTGCTATGAATTCTTGAATTTCTTCAGCAACTTATCCTCATTCAGTGTATTTAGCTAAATTCTTTTGTTACAGTGCTGTATTGGATGAGGTAGACATACTCTTCAATGATGAAGATTTTGAAGCATCGCTGCAAAATTTGATTAACTCTTCACCTGTTACCACACAATACCTATTTGCGACTGCAACTTTACCAGTAAGCATATACAACAAATTGGTGGAAGTTTTTCCTGATTGTAATGTGGTCATGGGACCTGGTATGCACCGGACAAGCCCCCGTCTGGAAGAGGTTAGTTTATGATTTATTTCGTTGTGTTCTTCATGGCAAAGAAATAATATAAACATATAAGGAAGAATATTAGGCTCCTTACATGTTATGATAGATTAGTAGTTTGGCTCCTAGTCCTTTCTGCAAGCTTCTAAAAATGAATCGACATACTCTCAATTGCTTTTAAGGTTGAGAGATTTTGATCCTCTCCTCATCATAGATCTTCCAGGTTCTTTATTAAGGGAATACTGGTCTTTTATATACATGTACTGCTTTAAATGTGACTTTCACATCCTGAAGAAATATATGCAGAACCAGTGCTGTAGAACCCACTAATCCTTATTTATTCATTTATAAAGTGGCCTGGAAAAGCAAAAATTCAGACACTCAAAACAATCATGAATTCTTATTGGTTTGCCTTTCTAGGTTCTCGTAGATTGCAGCGGGGATTACGGGGCAGATAAATCACCAGAGACGGCATTTACAAATAAAAAGACCGCTCTTCTGCGGATTGTGGAGGAACGTCCTGTTTCCAAAACAATTGTTTTCTGTAACAAGGTGTGTTGAAAGCTTTATTTGTAAAACCTCAAGTAATAAGGTGCATAGGAAAATAATTCTAACTCATGTCTTGTGATCATGTTACAGATTGAGACGTGCAGGAAAGTTGAGAATGCATTAAAACGTTTTGATAGAAAAGGAGCCCGGGTGAAAGTTCTGCCATTCCATGCTGCTTTAGATCAAGTATCACGGCTTGCAAACATGAAGGAGTTCACAAGTCCTCAGTCAAAAGAGGATTCTCACTTTTTGGTTTGTACTGACAGGTATTACTTTAGTGACGATGTCTTGTAACATAAATAGACCGGAAGTTATAACTTATACATGTAGAAGATGAATGTAATGTTTGTGGAACTTATGGCAGAGCATCACGTGGAATAGACTTCCCGGATGTGGATCACGTGATCCTGTTTGATTTCCCACGAGATCCAAGTGAATATGTTCGGCGTGTTGGAAGAACTGCGAGGGGAGCATCAGGGAGGGGCAAGGCATTTGCCCTAGTGGTGGGCAAACAAGTTTCACTCGCTGGTAGGATCATGGAAAGAAACCAAAAGGGCCGCCCATTGCATGACGTGCCTGCTGCGTACGAGCTATTTACCTAAATCTGATGTCAGCTTGTAGACAAAGGGAGACGCTGCGATGACAGATACCATACTATTGAACTTATTAGGTTATGATGGTCATTTCTGCTTGGAATTCTTAGGGATCGGTCAGATAGGAGATCATATAATTCTTAGCTGGTCACATGTATTTTGGTTGTTGTGTTTAAAGTTGGTTGATAGGCTGAATTGAACCATGACGGTTGTATCGACTGTTAATTAATTGTACCATTATGAATTCAATTCCAAAATAGCGTGAAAGCCTTGAATTAAGGGAAAGACAATATCATTGCCTTGTAAGTATCAAGCCCGAATTGGTAACAAAATTGCTACTATTGGATTGAACGTCACAAATTACAGGTAGGATGAGATAGACCATTGATATGCGTATTCCCAAAATCCGGTTTCTCCATTCAAGGCATACATCCCTTCTGCTGATACAAGCCACAGGCATTGGCTCTGGCATCGCACATAGTCCCTTCCAAAGTCGTAGGCGCTGAAGCTTGACTGTGGGGCATTGTCCCAGCTCATGTCACAGTAAAACAGAGTGGTTCCCCAAGCATTCGCCGAGAAGTCCCATCCGAATTCGCTTCCATCTGTCACCGTCTGCTGCCCAAGATCGTTGTCTTTCGACTGGCAATGTAAGCTTAAGTTCTGCCCATTCCCTAACCTGTTCTTGACACTCGTGTGCACCTTGTCTGCAAGACCCTGCTCCTGCAAGCTGCACATGAGGACAACAAGAGCCAGAACACCAATGTTAGCGATCCTCATGTTGCCCATGCACAGAATTTTGATGGCAGAAATGAATTGATCTGGTATGTATTTTCAAGAGCTGGTGATGTGATCGAGAAATATTGTCATTTTCATATCAAGGCACATTGATAACTACAACAATACTTTTTTTGGTCGGCAATAAGATGTATTATAAATGACGAAAAGAGAAAAAGAGTTCAACAAGCAGAGAAAGGGGAAAACATAGCCCCAAACCAAAATGAGCTGGTGATGTGATCGAGAAATATTGTCATTTTCATATCAAGGCACATTGATAACTACAACAATACTTTATACAAGGGCGAAGTTAGCATACAAGTTGTTCCAAGCTGTGCCACGAACTTCTTCAAGTTTTCATTTTGTTTTCTACTTATTTTACGCATCCATTCTCTTGTTATCATCGGAGAAATACAAGACTGCTAAGCATCTTTTATCATGATCCTTTCTTCTTTTCCTTTTTGTGTTAGTTTATAGTAGATATGGGAATTTGTTATGTCATATTAAAAATATCTTAAGCATGTAGCCATCTGGTAACATTTTGAGACGTGCATCTATTTGCCAAACTAATAATCAAAACAATCAGACCATTAATCTTTTTTTGGTTTGAGTTTTTTCATCAACGAAGAAGTATTATATTGGTAAGGGGGAGATTCCGAAAAGGAGCAACAACACCAAGATACAAAGAAGGATGGAACGCGTATATTAGTAAGAGAAAGATAAAAATACACTAGGTAACACCAAGGTTGTAAAACTCATAATTCGAAGAGATCTCGACTACCTGACAAATGGAGAATTCTTGACATTTAGGACAATCTCGGAGAGATCTCCACAAAACTCGTTTGGTATTAAATAAATAAATAAAAATATAAATGTTCATATTTAATGTTTATTAAAGACATAAATAATAATATTTAATCATTTTTAATCCAAAACTTGTCAATAATCAACAAGTCACTACCTAACAACCTAAAAATACAAATTAGTTCCATAATCAAACTCAAATATAACACAAAATAATAACCTAAAAGCTAAAACATGTTAAGAAGAAATGAATGCAAAAGAAATGAAAATATGTCAAATCTAGTGTCAATAGAAAAAAACACTACTGCCACTGGTCTAAGTAAATTTGAGCAAATAGGGAAAAATATTAGCAAAGTCAACTAATAAATATCAAAATAATAAGCATGCCTTAATATAAGGTGGGTGCTGGTCTAATTTGGTCAAAGTGCTAGTCTAGGAAAACAAATGAAGGGAGTTAATTGGATATCAAAATTTGAAACTTCCTAATTTATCTAACACTTAACGAAAACAACGAAGGCGAGACGGGATGGGAGGCGGCGAACATAGGCGAAACAAAACGGGAGGCGCCGAACGGAGGCGAAAGGGAATGGGAGAGAGAGAAGAGTCAAGAGGGGTTTGCGAAAACGGATGATTAGCGTAATAACCTAAAACCAAAACCAGGTTGACTTGGGTTAGACCGGATTGGATCGACATTGATTGATTTTGACATAGACCGAAATTTATCGAATTAGACCAGATTAAAATTGAAATTGACCGGTTTAACTGAGATTTGGCCGAACTCGGACTTCTAATTTCGAAGAGGTCTGAAAGTCCGAGATCTCGAGAGATTCATAACACTAGGTAACACAAACCAAGAGAAGAAAAGATGAGAAAGAAGGCGGAAAATATTACGGAATAGAAGCCAAAGAAGTCATTTCACGGTTCTGGGACTCTTCCTAGTTCATGATTTAACTAACAAGAACTCAAAATCAAAATTGAGCTTAGGTAATGGCTATGGGGCTATCCCTACTCAAAGTCATGATGAACATGCTAAGTAAAATAAAGAGAAGTCATAAACCGTTACTTGACAAGCACTTTCCATATCCAAATGTTGGCGTAAACTCTATTATATTGATTGTCGCAACTATAATAATCGATAAGTAGGAAAAAAATAAAAAATTTACATATGACAAAATGAAGTTACAAAATATAAAAGACGAAAACGATATAGCCAATACAAAAATAAAATTGCATGTAACAAAAGAATGAACTGGATGAAATTTGGCTTTATCCATTTATGAAGAAAATCAAATACAAATGGTTTTAATTTAAAATTTCTCAAAAAATCGCTTGGGTCGGGTATTATTTAAAGGAGGAATAAGTTAAGGTATTCACACTCAAATTTGAGGTAGAGCCAAGACTCTTTTCTGTCAAAGGTGCCAAAAATTTGACGCAAAGATAAAAGACAACCACAAGAACCGTGTCGACTGTCGAGCTACTATGTCTATATGTAAGCGCACATATTTATGTCGTGTAATACATGTTATACTCTCAGACATATCTGAGGTTGACCCCACATTGGCCAGGTTGGTCATGAAGGTTTACGCACGAGAAACAAAACTAGTATTAATGTGGTTGTCATCCGAAGGTCATGTAATCACTTGTTTGACTCGAAGAGTGAGAAACTTTGATCCCAAAAAATATTAAATAGGAACTAGAAACGATGTTGCAAGTCTATACTAGCCACATATCCCACATACTAGATTGTATCTAAGTACACTTTTAACTCAAGGGAATATGTGCACTCTATGCTTCAACCCCCAGAAATATCGAACACAGATGAACTAAAGCTCAAAAAGATTAGATACCTCATGTTCACCAAGTTAGGCAGTTAATTACATAAACATGCAAAATTTTGATTTTTTGATTTTATGTTTTAATTACTACATCAATTATACCTTAGGTGAGCGAGCATAAGTCATGGCTAAGGCTGTCCATGGCCGGTTAACCAAATCAAATGGCCCAAACTCGAACCATATCAAGAATGTTGTTTTAGAATTTTTAGAACTATAACTAAGTGTAATTAAATGGCCGGTTCTTAACTAACTAGAAAGTGAGTCGGTTTATGGTTCAAACCGAACCTTTCATATTTTATGAGTCTGAGCTGAGTTTAGGTTTAAATTTTTTTCTCGTTCATATTTTATTTTACTTTATCTTTTCTCGTTCCATTCGAGACCGTGCACACAAACTCAAGCCAACCACCGAGGAGGGTTTTGAAGCCGGAATCTCTTTCTTCATCGAATCCATATTCATTAAGGAGATGGAGGCGGTCTAATGGACAAAATAAGATAGAGACGAAGGTTGTGAATTGTGATGGGATTCATTGAATTGATTTGTAAAACCTTTATATAATGATAATAAGACGGTCCAACGACGATTCCAGAAAGAGGAAAGCAACTATTTCCTAGTTGTAAATTGGTACGATTCCTATTATGAGATTTATTATGGATTTAGGGTATGAAATTGAAATAGGTAGATGCAGGGGTAGATATTTTGTCTAATGTTGAAACGATGTTGTATGTGAGAATGAAGAATGATGGGTGGATGGTTATGCGCGTGACATGTGACAAGTGGAATTACGGTTCGGTTTATCCAGTTAACCCGCGATTTCTAATAATATGAACCATATCCGAATCAAAATTGACTGGTTCACTTAAATAATCCACGTTTTTCAAGTTTTTGAGTTAGACTTGGTTCCGTTCTTAATTCAGATGTCGGTTTTTGGTTCTATGAGATTGTCATTACCAAAATGTATGTTCAACATTTTAAGGAAACAAACTTTATACATAAAGGAACAAGGGAGTGTTCCCCGTGTAACAAGATATGGTTCCAATGTATATGTTAAATATATTATTGTGTATTAAGTGTTCATTATTGTTTGTTCTTTTTGTATTTCCAAGCTATATATAGTTCATCAGTAATATAGAAAAACATCGACATTTATACAATTACATGATATCAGAATTTTTCTAAATTTTTTCATTTTTTGGTTCAAATTTTATTTCAGTGTGGCTTTGCCCACTCGTTAATTATGCTTTAACGGGTGCGCAAAGACTATTATTTCTCCCTAAATATTTTTTCCAAGCTACTGTGTGTATTAAAGCAGCCAAACAAAAACAAAAAATTCTTCGAGCCGCCACGCACAAAAGACCATTAATGTTGTCTCTCTACACCTAACTCTCAATATTCTTTTTTTGTATTTGACAATCTTTCTATTGATCTAGATTACAACTCCTTCTCGTCTTATATCCACTCTAGGTGTCAATCTATATTCTTCTTTTATTGATACTAGACTTCTATATTGTTTTCAACCGACCCACTATCCGCAATTTGCCTTTCTCTTTTATTAATTTTTTTTACTTCTTTGGTTTTATTCCTTACCTGTTCCGATTCTCATCACTTTATTATTCTCTGGCCTTTTGTTTTCTACTCCATTAATACATAACAACTCTGTTTCTATTCCTTATCTTTTCGATCTCTTTTTTAAATCTTTGTCGCTCCTAATTCATTTATATATATTTTCATCTCCATCAATTTTATTATATATTATCTTCAATTAGTATTTTTATGTTTGTTTTGCACTGTCGTAGTTGTTTGAACTTGTTTCACACCAATGTAGTATCTCAAAATTATTTTTGCACCGTCCTTATGACATATAGTTGCTGCACCGTCATTATATGACGTAATTGCTTTTCCCCTCCTTATTTTTTATTCTCTTTTCCTTCATATTTATTCTTATTCTCTTTAACTTTCTATATTATTATTATTATTATTATCTCTTATTTAATCTATCTCTAAATCTCTATTCCTCTTTATATTGCTAAATTCCGAGTCTCTCCCCTTCTTCCTGTTTTTTTATATTTCTTATCAGCCTAAATTTATTTCTAAATTCTCGATCTCTCAACTTGTTCTCGTTTTTTTCCTCACCTCCCCATTTTTATCTTCTAATTCTCAATCTCCCTTAATTTCATTCCTCCATCTCAGTCCTTACTATGGCTCAAGCTGTTGTAAGTCAGGTTTGTATGCTCCACCAGTTCGCAGACATATTCACCAAGGGACTCCTAATAGCTCTCTTTGAAGACGTTTGGTTCAGTATGAGTATCCAACCTCCTCATGCTCCGACCGCGAGGGCGTGTTAGATATATTATTATGTATGAAGGCTTCATTGTACTATATATACTCCACAATATTATAGTGCTATGATTTAACGAAGTAAAAGTTAAAAAGGAAACATTTTAAAAACAAGTAGAACCCTTAACCTCTGGTCAAGTAGAGCCTCCTTGGACCACTGCGCCAAGTACGCTTTCACAACAAGTAGAAGTTGTTGGGATTAAAATGTCACGCAGTGGCCATAGGTGTGGCCACCACCATTCTACACCCTACACGTGTCATGCATGCATTCCTTGCTCTTGGTGGTGCATGACTTTCGGTGAAGCCATGCCTATTTATAGGCTTTTTTTTGTAAGAATACAATTACGTAGAGAATGAACAATAAAGTTGATTATGTTGCACACATCTAAATTAATGTGTCTTAGGCTAGAAGTCAAAGATGGAATTGATGCATTTCGGGAGCATCAGTTTTCAAATAACAATAAAGGCCCGAAGCATGAAGTATAGGGTTAAGGGTAAAGGACACTAAGTCACACCCAACAATACCTAAAAGATAGATAACCACCCCATCTTTGAAAGTGGATAGTGGGCTACACCCAACAATTGGAAATTGACAGTTAGCACCTACCGTTAGAATTTTGGATGAAATCTGTTAAAATTTTAAGTAAAAAGACGAAAATGCCCTTGGTCAGACTTCAAATTTTCAAAACCATGCCATTGTGAGGATTTTGGTTGTTTCTTGACTCAACCTTCACGACCTCATCTCCGACCTCGAGACAACTTCGCCAGTCATCCTCTCCTCTTCGCCATTGACTGGAGATGCTTGCCGGAGAAATCAAACCATCGCCAAATTTTCAAAATGGTGTCATCAAGCCATTTTTGCCTAATTTCTTTCTATTCTATTCCATTTTTGATATTAATTGAAGTTCCAAATCTCAAGCCAATCCTCAAAATTTATATACAAATTCTGTATTTTTATTAACTGAAACCAATAATCTATTAGTATTTTTACTAATCAAAACCATAAGAATGAGACCATTAACCGATCTATTATTGATTGGTCAAATATTTAGTAAACACCCATTGCCCAACAACTTTTCCTCACACACTCACTTTCACCCAACACAGACACTCACTTTCACCCAACACACACACAAATCAACAAAGAAACATGGATTGATTGAGGGAGCATAGATCCACGCCGGAGGAGGTCGCCGCCGCCGCCGCCGCCGCCGCCGAAGGATGGAGCTTGACCGAGGGAGCACAAATCGAAGATGAAGGATGGAGCTTGACCGCACAGATATGGAGGGAACACAGTACACAAGCCAATATTAGAAACTAAAAATGATTATTCATCACAAATTGAAGCAACCCACTTCACAAAACACAAGTCCACTAGCAACCTAAAAATACAAATCCATAACAGTACGGTTCAACACATTACATAAGCAATGAGAAACTGAAAATGGTATGTTCTTCACTATCTTCCTTTTCCTACCAAGATTATTTTAGACAAGTTTCAATAACCCAATTCTGAAAACACAAATTCGCTAGCTACCCAAAAAATTCAAAACCATGATTAGTTACAGTACATATGCCAATCGAGAAATTGAAAATTGTATGTTCTAACATGGCTTTCTTCTTCTCCGGCGACAGTTCGATTTCTCCGGCGACCATCTCCGGCAACGATCACGGCGAGCGTCAATAGAGAGGAGGCGAGGACGATCGGTGAAATTGTTCCGAGGTCGGAGATAAGGTCGTGAAGGTTGAGCCAAGAAACAACCAAAATCCTCACAATGGCATGGTTTTGAAAATTTGAAGTCTGACCAAGGGCATTTTCGTCTTTTTACTTAAAATTTTAACAGATTCCATCCAAAATTCTAACGATAGGTGCTATCTGTCAATTTCCAATCGCTGGGTGTAGCTCACTGTCCACTTTCAAAGATGGGGTGGTTATCTGTCTTTTGGGTATTGTTGGGTGTGACTTAGTGTCTTTTACCCTAGGGTTAAGTACATTTATTACACCTACTTTGATCACTTTTACAATTTATTATACATGTTTGAAAAATTAACGTTCAATTCGCCTAATGATCAATTTTGTAGCAATTTTCTTTAATACCGTTAAATTTTGGACGGAAAAATTTATGAAAGTGTGAAAATTTTATTAAAGTGTATTGATATTATTATTAGAAAAAGATGAACTTTTATGATGATAACTGATTGATTACTGAATTCCTTTTAACGTCGTCGAAAATGTGAATTGATAGTAAAACCGATTAGATAAGGAGTTTTATTCAATTACCTCTAATCATGACTTTATTATAAGACAAGTATAATGTTGATTGACGATTATTTTTACCTATCTTGTATATAAGATATGAAGTCAAGTCATATGTACAATTGGGAGAAATGGTATTGGACGCCCCATCATGAATATGCTACATCGATGTATTCATAAGTATTGCTCATTATTGTAATATCGATTAGTCTTTTAACCTTGAAGTCAACATAGATTTATGTGTAACTAATTTATATTTTGATCTATTCTAACATTGTCTTTAATAGGATTAGGAAAGTCTATTGTTAAATAGAAAATAGTTTATAGGAAGAATGTGTGTGATGATTAAACAATTCTCCCTTATTTAATTATGAGTAGGAAATTTACAAACCTATTTATTGTTCACAATTTAGTTGGGATTAAAAAACTAATGATTTAATATAATAAGAATAATGTATCTATGTCTTATACTCAATCAAATTATCGAGTGACAAGGGATTAAGATATTTATAGTAAATGATGAAGTCAGGTTATCGATTTTCATATACCTTGTATAGTCATAATGTATAGCTAGAGGCCACTTATGATTTCTTAGTAAAATAGAGATTTCAGGCTCATTCTCTATATTGCATGAACTTATACGGTCACATACAAAAATTCGCCCAATACTAGTTGGGAGCCCCTATATATATATATAGAGGACAAATCAAATACAAACTGGGGTAGAAATACAAACTGTCCGAACCGATCAAATTTGACTGTGCACTGATAGAGTAGGAAACTTAAACAAATATTTTTTATTTCTTAGTCCTAAACCAATATGTGAAAATGACCAAGGTCTCTACTATTGCCAGTGGTACGTAAACTCCCAGTGCCCGGTATTCCAATTGAATCTATAAATGCCCTCGTCGGCCATAGCCCAGTAGCAGTGGTGCCCGCATCGATGCCAATCCCTCTCATAAGAAAATGCATCAAAATGATAATTGGCAACATTTTGCCATCCCAAGTCGCAATAGAACAGAGTGGTGCCCCAAATGTTTGGTTTGAAGTCCCAACCATACTCACCTCCGTCTACGAGTTGGTGCTCGCCTAGGTCGTCGTCTCTGGACCGGCAATGCATCCTCAAGCTCCTGCCATTGCCTAATCGATTCTCTATGCGCACGTGTGCCTTCTTACCCAATGCGACCGCGTTGAACAAGGCTAGCACTAGTAGAACAACTGCGACCACATTGGTTCTTGCTGAAGTACCCATGTATATATGGGTAGTGTTAACAATCTGATATTCAAAAGCTTTGATAAGATTGTAATGTGTTTTATAGGAAGGAAGAATAATATAATAACCTGATCCACTGAATTAATTTTCTACTCATGGTTTTTAGATTCGACCCTCTAGTTAATGATCGAGTCCATAGTGATAAACCTTATTTCCATTTTTCTTACGATAAATTGGGCACTGCAATTAATGTGTTCACCGTATGGAGTTCATTTCTCTAGCTTTTACAAGGAAAGAATAATTGGTTTTTTCTCTTGACGATATACGTTGTACTGTGCTCATGAAAGTGTTTAGCACTATTTCTTGAAGTTTGGAAAATAGACATTCACTAAGAGGATACGGTGAGAAATTGAATTTCTTCCCAACAAATTATGAGATAGGAATCGACATTTTAGGATATATCATTACTTCGATTTCAAATTCATCTCTGTTTTGATTAACAATTTAAATTTAATCAGGGAGAAATTAAGTTTCACTAAGATGTATTTGCCATGATCTTTTTTCTCACTATGGTGGATTTTTAAAATTATATTAATTCAGTACGCTAAACATTCCCTGGTATAATCATCCATAAGAGAGACCAAACGGGGTTAACAGAATTCATTTTGTGTTATCGAGTGAATAAATTAAAATGCATTATATTGTATATGGATGTGTATGTATTGGTTAATACACATTTAATTAATGGACATACAACGACCGCAAACAAATAACGATACAAATATAACCAACCTGAGACGATCACGGGTGTTAGGCCACAATAGTTCTACAAATCAGAGAAAACGATATAATTAATAACGCAATCAGATACTATCTTATGTTCGCAAAAATACCAACTCCACCTCTCGGTATTGAAGGCGGCCTGGACTTGGAATGTATATTGTTAGAGTATAAAACTATAATTGGTCATTCAACTATCAGGTTAATCTTTAGTAGAGTTGGTTCTCTAATATGGTATCAGAGGTAGTTCTACCTCGCGGACACGAGTTCGAATCTCAGGACGTGAAAATTATATTTCTTCTCATTCTCTCATATTTCTTATTCTCATAAAAGCCCCAACTCTCTTCAATGGGCTTCTCTCAAACTTCTCTTCCAAATGCTCTCTAACTTCTAATGGGCTCCTCAATCCTCTATTCTAATACGTACACGTCCAAAGAGCACAACAATAAAGGGATGGGGTTTCCGAAGAGTTGAACCCCTTGAATTGCGATGACTCGGTCGCCCGCCGACCCTCTCAAGCTCAGAATCACGAATCTCACGATCACACGACATGAAAAATATCACATAATCGAAACATAACTAGCAGTTCAAATATCAATATGCATAAAAATCAAATCATAATTCAATAATTATAATCTCAAAGTATTCAACCTAGCACCCATGAATATGGGGAATTAGCCCATAATCATGATACTAGAATCTATAATTATCAAGTTCAATACACAAATAAGAAGATAGAAAAATAAATTCAAAACCCAATATGCTAGGGTTGAAGCTCATGAATCGATATATTCTCCCAATCGTGCTTTTCCTTGATGCTTAACTGATCTTTGCGCCCATATTTGCCTCCAACGACCTTGAAACTTTTCTCGGAGCCTCCAACGCCGCAGTGGGAGTCTTTGGTCTTCACTTGGGTGCTCTAGGATGAAGTGTTTCGAAAATTAGGTCAAAATTCGAGTTTTATAGAAGTCTAGCCACGACATGTCACGACCTTCGATGTTATGGCCATGACACAGAATTCTAATATGCCAATTTGGCAATTCGGCCATTCGACAGAATTTTGGCCGTTATCACGACCTTAATGTCACGACCATGACAATAAGGTCGTGACATGACCCAAACTTAAGAATTCGTCAAAACTTCCTTCTTCAAGGTTGTAGATATTTGAATTCTCTTCAAGTTGGAGATCTACAGCTCAAGTTTTGTTATCTGCAAGTTTCTGCGACGGTTATGACCAAAATGTACTTTAAATTGACATGTTCCTGTGCAACAAGCACTCAACAACAAGTGAATGCGTAAAGACTTACAAGTGTCACGTCCTTACAGATCTTACTCTAGATTTGAGGTGACGCGACGCTTTGGGCGGAACGATAGAGGTCCGAGACACACATAAACAAGCCTAAAGGGGACGGATTTCTGGGGTCTCGGTATGTCCGTGAGTGTAGGTGATTGATTACAGATATGAAGAAGATATAATCGTATCGTACTCAACTGGTATGGGGTGTAGTCGATCGGAAGAGAGAGAAGAGGGAGAGTTCGGATGGTGATCAACCTCGGTGTGGCCGAAACGTTCAAAGAAAGAAGAGGAGAACGAGATATGGTTTAAAGAACTGGAGCCCGGATGTTTATTAGCTGGGAAAATCCTTCCGAAAAAGTCGAATTGTATCAACACGGTGATCGAACAGTACGCTTAGCTTGCTTTCAATTCTTACAATGATGTAGAGAACCCCTATTTATACTAATCCCATACAAGAGATATAGTATGAAAAGGAAATAAATTCTCTACAAGATCCTATATTTTTGGAGGCTTTCTTGAAAACTAAGTCCGACAAATCTAGTCTCCTTCTTTTTCTTATTCACACTCCGCAGGAAAAAAGAATCCTGACGAGGTGATATTGCTTAGCCACTAAGCAATTAGGCGATCGGCATTGGGCCTCATGATGAAGAGGCTAGCGGGCCGGCGCAAGTATGCTAGCAAGAGGACTTTGACTAGTCCAAAGGAGTTGGACCGGCGCGGTTGGCATGGACCGGATCATGAATTGGTGTGGGTTGAACCATTTGATTGGGCTAGTTTTGCGGTGGTGTCTTGGCGGCATCATCTTCGCGAGGTTGTCTTGACTCCATAGAAGGACGACGTTGTAATACCGGCCTAACGTCTTGGGCTTTTTCGGGCTTCGGACGTTAAGGCTGGGTTCTCGAAGTGGGAGGTGCACCGATGTTGCATGGCCAGGGCGTTCTTGAGGGGCGAGTTTTCTTCCCTTTTCCTCGGTGGTAGAGGATTCGCTAGATGTCCAAGGTTGCGTTCTTGTGCGTCGGGCGAGGTCGTGATGACCAGGGAGGCAATCAGAAGTTGTTGAGTGAACCTCGATTTTCTAAGGTTGCGAGGACGTGTAGTCGGTGATACGCCCTCGAACCGTAGGAGGGAGAGGGCTCCACAAAATCGAATGAGAGTTCGTGGGTCACGTGCAGGCATATTTTTGCCAAAAATATCATGGGTATGACATTCTCCCCGGTGGAGCCCTTAACGTCCTCGTCAAGGTGTTGCATGGTATTGTTGAATGAACGATGGCGGGATTGTGACGGCATGTTCCCATGTCGCTTGGTAATCTGGAAGGTCTTTCCACTCCACCAAGTACTCTTCAAGCGGCGCGTTTCAGCCTTCACGTGTGGTATTTTAGACGAGAATCTCTTTGATCTCGCCTACTCGAGATAATGTCGACCATGACACGGCGGACGGTGTTGCAATCCATGGCTGCTACAATTGCTATGTCAATGGGCGCGGTCGGTGGCGCGATCGTGGGGGCCTCGTCTACTCCAAGGGTCGTTGGGGCGGAGCTAGTTGCTTCTTGCGGGGAGGTGTCTTTTACCTCTAGGGAACTTGTTATCTGAAAGGCGTTTACGATGTGCCTTGGGGAGACAGGGCCCAATTCTTGGCCCGGCGTCGTTACTTTGATGCAGTCAGGGAAGGTGTTAGAGAGGATAATTGCTAGTTTGACAATCAGGTGGTCGCATTTGTCGTAGGAGGTGGTTTTCTTTATCGCCTCCCTGGTGTGGTTTATGGCTTTAAGCCACCACTTGAGCGGACAATCTTTTTTCCAGTGAGGTCTCGTGCACTTGGGGCAGGAATTCTTCGGGGATTGCGAATTGTATTTCACTGTCCATCGAGCTTTGGATGTAGATACCCTAGAAGCATATTGTCAGAGGGTATGGTCCTTGTGGATAGCGAAAACACTACGGGTGGCCGCTTTCAAACGCGTTGGTGCGTCGGGGTTCGACGCGTGTCAGCCTTGCTTGGGCGTCGCCTTCTTGGTTGAGAACTTGGTTTGGTGGCCACTTCTCTCGGCTTAGAGGGAGGACCTGACTGTTTTTAGTTCGGGGCAAGCCTTCGACCAATGAGGTATCGACATATGAGCACAGACGTTTCGCTAGGCAAGCTGCAGGCTCTACTAGTTGATGTGTGTGGGAGGGAAAAGACTTCTCCGCCCATTACGGGGTTGGTTCTTCGGCCTGGGGGGGGACTCGACCCGTTTTTGTTTGGGGTAGTCCCTCACGTGGTGAGGCCTAGACCAACGAAAGCAGGATGGGGGTCCTTCTATTAGTGGCGACGTTTAGCGTAGCTGTCTCGGGATGCGAGGTCGCATTGTAGTTACTTGACGTCTAGGATACTCGGGAGTCACCCGTGGAGGTCTTGATCCTCAGATTTCCTTGGTCTTCCCGCGATCAGGGGTCGGGAAAGTCCGACGGAGGTACTTCATATTTTCTGTTAAGGTGAGGGTCGTGAAAACGTCCTTTATATCTTGGGCCCCGAGCGCTCGTCAAGCCCAAGTTTGTAGGTTCTCCGGGAAGTTGAAGAGAATGTTCGTCTCACTCGTGTCTGTCACTTCGAGCATGAGGGAGGAGAACCCTTGTACGTAGTCACAGGTGGAACCCTTGTGTTTTAGTTCTTTCACGCGCATTCGAACTCCATGAGGACGTCTTTTGGGTATGATCTTTGAGGGCGTCCAGTAACACATCCCAATCATCAATCTTCACGATCCTTGGATGATCTTGGTGTGTTTCCTTCTCCACCATACGGCCGCAGTCTCATTTAAAAATAAGGGATAATTCCTGATCACTACGGTGAAGTTTGACACATTTTTATGTCACTACGGTAAACTTTTTTAAGTGTCATTTCAATACGGCAAAGTTTTTTTTAAGTGTCACCGTTTCTAGTAGAGTTAATTTTGATATATTGCCCTTATATTAGAATTTTAAAATAAATCTAAGAAAATATTTTCTAAACTTTTTTTAAAAATATTTTTTATGAAATAAATAATTAAAAACTGATTTCAATATTATTAATTT
>JAYMTP010002123.1:0-20897 GCA_036897365.1 Geranium brycei
CATATATATATATATATATATGGTTTAAATCACATACAAACTCATGCCTATTTACAAACCATCCGAACCTACTTTATCTACGTCCATTTTTTTGCGTACCCAAATCGCGCGACACGTGGACTAACACAACGTGTGTTGGTGTTAATTATAACTGATGGAAAAGTGAGGGTATTCAGGTAATTTTACAATTTATGACGCGTGCGACTGTTGACCTAACCGAGAGAATCATGATTCTTCCATATCTCCTCATTTAACGCAAATATTTATATCTCCTCATATAATGCAAATATTTGATGATATATTCAGTCAAATCGTTCATCTATTTCTCTAATTAGTGTTGGATAAATAATTACACCGAATTGAAAACTATCTTTCTTAGACATTTAATTTATATGATGCGTGGAACAAATTCACATTGAAATGAAACATTTGTACGTGTAAGTGAAACTTTTGGCAATAAAATAAAATACATTCATTACTTTGCGAGGTAAAAATCATGTGAAGAAATAATATATCTCCTCATTTAATGCAAATATTTGATGCAAATGTTGGATTTCATATCTCCTTATTTAATGCAAATATTTGATGGTATATTTAGTCAAATTGTTCATCTATTTCGTTAATTAGTGTTGAAGAAATCATTACACCGAATTTGCGCATTTATTGGATTAATTATTTTTGGAAACGTGTCGACATTTCATAGATGGATTATTATTGGAAAACATATCGTCGCTGAAATATATCATCATTTTCGCTTTTTGCTTTTGGTAAAATTCCCAAATTACCCCGACGACATTAACTGACGACGCTATTTTCTCATTTTCCTTCCATGCGTGCTTCATTGGATCGGGCGGTTGGTGTGAGTTCAAACGCTTTGGCGTGGGTTTGGAGATTAGCTTGAGTTTGTAGTAGAAGATGTCCCTATATATATTTACATAATAATGTCATTTTCATCAACTTTACATATAAAGAGAGATATTTAAACTTTATATTAAAAAATTCATTTATCACTTAATTATTATTTTGGAGTCTACTTTAACAAATAACACACGCAACTCTTTTGGAAAAATAACCAATAATGACTAATTATGAGAGTGCAGTGTTATGTTTCCTCTCGCCAAGATAGCATTTCGTAGTCATGAACAACTCCATCAGTTTTGCCCAACTTGGGCATTTTTAGTCAAGAAACAACAAAAAATGAAACATTAAATTATTGTTGTTACAATAAGTAAACGAAGCCCCTAAATTTTTTTAGTCCCAGAATATTTCTCAACAAAATTTTTTAATTTATAAATTAAAAATAATAATTTTCAATGTTTGAAAAGTCCTTCATTCATTTTCCCTTTAGGGTTTCATAATCCCTTTACCTATATATTCGTAGTTACAATTAATTTCTTTTACTCGAAAGTATACCGAAAATACGACAAGCAACGAAAACTCTATCCGACTCCCTCTCTCTAAATCGTTCCTAC
Organism: Geranium brycei; assembly: GCA_036897365.1. Lineage (NCBI taxonomy): Eukaryota > Viridiplantae > Streptophyta > Magnoliopsida > Geraniales > Geraniaceae > Geranium > Geranium brycei. The sequence goes on from JAYMTP010002123.1 coordinate 1,473, forward strand.
TCGATTATTCTTTGCATTACGGTTAAAGTTCGATCTCATTTGTCGTGTATCCAGAGAGCGAGTCGCCCATACGGGGCAATAATCGTCTTAAGGAAAGCGAACTACCGTGGCTCGACGAAACCCAATTCAGTCTCTATTAACCGGTCCCGTACCGATTACAAGTTCTATGATATTTGTTTATTATTGTTTGCATTATATGTTGATTATTAATATAAACCGAATTATTATTTTGAATATGTTTGTATCACACAATTTACTTGTTTCTATCTTGTATGATTGTTCGATTTAACTTTTTAATTATTTGATTTACATTTATGCACTAATCATTTATCTAACCAAAATCAAAGAAAGAGCGACTTAGAGTAGTCCTAAAACAAAGTTTCTTAAGAGTACTCGAAAAATCTTGTAGATTTATCATCAAGCCTCAATAGCCACTAAGAAACTTATATAGAAAATCGGCTCAATTATTCAAGCAAAGAAAAATAACCTTGCCAACTATCAAGGGGAGCATCAATCGGGGGACAAAAATTATGAAGTTTAACACACTTTAAGTATTCGTGCGCTACACTATTTTTCTCTTATTTAACTTTATGCACATCTAATATTACCTTAATTTCTTTTTTATTCAGTTTTTATCGTATCAAATTTTTTAGTTACGACGGTGTCAATTACTCTATAAATAGAGCTTATCATTTCAGAAGGGGTGACATAGAGATATCAAAATGTTCAAAGCTTGCTCTCCTTTTCTCAATTTCTTATTTTTCTTGCAAATCTCGTTTACATCAAAACACTCACTTTGACAAAAATTACCTGTATATAAATATGTACATATGATGACCTTCACTTATGATAAGACAATAATTGAAATTAGCTGTACACACGTATCATATTATATGATTCATAATGGTGATTTTAAAAACACTATGCATCAGCAAGGTTGCGTCATTGCTTTTGAACCGTAGGCATCATTGTGCATCGAATTATTTTATTTTATTTTCGGAGAAATTGGCATTATAAATTTGAATCCAGTTATAATACACTTATGGAATCTACGTGTTTGGGTTTGAGAATTTAGCTTGTCAGCTCTACATAATTTGAGAACCATCGATACTTATTGACGAATAAAAATTTTGGTAACTGAATATATAAAACTTGTATAACCAACTAGAAATTATGAGTTAGCAGCAAAAAAGTATAGTTAGGTTGACCAGATTCTGACTTACATACACTTAAGTTAGAAAAGTTGATTAAAACAAAGTGAAATTTGGTTTTATATTAAGTTAGATATCATTATGATTAAATATTTTTAGTGTAAAATGACAAATGCCTCTTAATGTCATTCAAATTTTCACAAGTATCAAAATTTTTTTTCCTCTTCATTTTCTCCCTCCTCTCAGTCAAACAGAAGGCCTCACCTATGGAACCTCTATTCCCAACAAGCCCCTCTTTAAATACTAATGCAAGCGACTGACTCGAGAGGTCTCCACCGCCGACGCAACCTGATTTTCGCAAACCCCACAATTTCTGATCAAATTGAGATTAGTGCATACTTGGAGTGGACACAAAAAGGGTGTGTCTCGTTTCACCGGAGGTTCTGTGAGGGTGAGAGGAGAGAGAAAATGAAAAAAAAACTCTCAATGACATGCTTGTGAAACTTTGAATGACATTGAGAGCATTTTTGTCATTTTATATAAAAAAAGTTAACTGATATCTAACCTCGTTGTCTAATTTGATGCAAAATCAAACTTTATCGTGTTTTAATCACCTTTTCTACTTTAGGTGTCTGCAATTGAGAATGAGGTCAGTCTAACTATATTGTTTTAAGATTAACCCAACAAATATTTCGTGGATGAGTACAGTAGAAGACACGAAGATATTTATGATATTAATTTGTTGTTCTTTCTTTTGTCGCCGAAAGCTAAATCATCTATGAGAGGAAATAAGTGCGTAAAATATATGTTTTTCACATATTTTTAGCATTGTAAAAAAACTTTTGGTGTTGATCAGTCGAATAAGACTTTCTAAAAATGATAGTAAAATAAATTAATTAAAAAATTATTCAAGAATTATAGAAGATTATTCCATTGATAAGTAGAAAATTTTAAATTATGACGCTTGTTATGAAATTTTGGGGCCTTATGTAAATAGTGTGGGCCCAATATCGGGATAGTCTTGGGCCTAACTAAAGCCCATTATCCAAGTCAAACAGTGAATAACTATTCCAACTTCCAACTATCTGTAGGAGAAATGTAATTTTCTTAATGATGTGAGATACATAGATTTGGGAAGGCTATTGTAATTTTCAACAACTCTCCAAATTATTTATATTTGGGGTTTTTAGTTATAGCATTTTCCAATTTAATCGTATATAATATATAGAACCATTAATCAGTCATACATGAATTTTGTGTCATGCAAATTGTCAAAATAACTATTAAATTATCTAATAGCATAAAACCATGAAATTGACCATATATCACATTACAAATCCATCACAATCAATTTCTGACTACAATCAATTGTTCCTAAATTTTGAACAGGAGACAACTATAGCATAATTTCATAAATATTTTCTTTTACTTCTGTAGTGTCGCTTTATTCATTGGAGAGCTTCATAGTAAAATTATAGGTAAAATTTAGGCATGACTGTGATTGGACAACAATTTTTTGTGTTTGTGAGAAAAAAGGCAACAAGTTTGCTCCTATGATCTGAAATAGATCATCATTGTTTCAGCAGTGAAAACCAAGAAAATTATTGCTCCCATCTCAATTTTAACTCTGCACTTTCACACTACTGACAGTGACTTTTCCTCTTTTGATGCTTCCTTTAATTTAACACCACCCCAAAACATATTGCCATGTTCTTTTACACCATCTCACCATTGTTGTTAAATCAAATTTGAGTTGCAATGAGACAAAGTGGAGATATTGTTAAAGACAAATTTAAGGGTAAATTGCCCTTTGCCCGTCACGAGAAGCGCATGATAAATTGACACGTATATATCTTATCGAAAAGAGTTGTAACAAGTAGGCATGGAACCCAAAAATTATTATTATTATTATTATCTTACGGCTATTTCTTTTATCATACCTTTATCATCGACAACCATGAATTTAATTGGTATCATGATACGATGAAGAATGTTGTTTCACTCAAATTATGGAGTGAAAATAGCTTATGCGGTACAAGTTAAAAATTCATCCCCATAAATTAACAAAATAGAAATATTTTACGGACATAAATTTATTTATGATAAATAATGTGTTTCAATTTGCACTGCCTTCATTTTTTTTAAAGAAGCAGAACATAGAAGGAAAATAGGACAATTATGCCATTCCGAAGAAGTATTCTAGGAAGATGGATTCTTAGTTTGTACCAGTGGTTTTCATCCTCCCCAAATCATATAAAACACAACTCAAAAACTTAATTAACCACTTAAGCAAATAAAATCCAATCTAAGAAATCCGAAAACCAGCTTCTTGATTTTCACTTAAAGCTCAAGATTGACGTGAATACAAACAAAAACTGCCCAAATCATGCTTAAATTGATAGGGTTGGTCCTCCTCTTGTACAAAAATGGTCCAGCTATCATCTATCGTTTATCTTGATGATGATAAAAGAGTGTTCTGTTTGGTTTCTTCCATCTTCTGGTGAAATCACATTTAAAACACTTTTGTCCAATATGGTTCTTGTTCTTGTAATGAATGCACTTAACAGAACAGAACTGAAGCAACGGTTGTTTCAGCGCTTTCTAAGCTGAGGTTGTGCAGAGATGGATCTTTTCTTTTCTTTGCATTGAAAAGTAAATGTAAAATGTGGAGTTTTTGATGGATCATGGCTGAGCCCTGACCCTGACACTGTGTTTGGCTTTAAAGAAACTTCCAAAAGGCAATGGAAAGAAAAAGAAAATGTTGGATTCATTTGTTCTTTCCTTTTCTTAAGTATAGGGAACAGACAAGTCTAGACCCTATCAAAAGCTTACATCTTTAAATACCCCACCCTCCTTCTGTACTTAAATCTCTCTCCTTCATTTCTATAATACAAAGTTTTTTTTTGCAAGAAGGTATTGTATTATTTGTTATAATATGACCGTTTTTTTTGCAAGAAGGTGTTTTATTGTTTGAAATTTACATATTTTTGTGCAAGATGTTAGTATTTTTTATAAGAGCATCTCCAACCTATTAAATTTAATTTGAAATATGTGTTATATATATGACATAATTCTAGCACTCATATCACATCATACTCCAACTCATATGTTATATCCTATGATTAATTAATAAAAATAACAATAATATTAGCATGACATTGAGTTAAAGTTGATATGTTAAATAATGCATTGGAGAGACAAATATAACATATGTTTTTTTGCATGATTATATAATTTTCCTATTCTACCCCCATCCCATGCGCCCAACATTGGGGACAATATAGCATTGGATTTAAGTCTTGAAGATTGTCTAAAACTGACGAAATTTCTCCTGTTAATTATACAAGTTTAGCTAGACCATAAAAATAGTAAAACCTTTTAAATTTCATGGATAATTTCATCTTTCAGAACATCTTTATGTCATTAACAAACAACACACCATATTCTTGCAAAAATGTCATACACTATGACATATTTTTGTCATTTTCCCTTTTATACATACACATATTTATTTATTTATTAATTATATAGTTCTATTAATTAATAGATACGACCAGTCGAATAGTTGTAAAGAGACTTTTGCATGGTAACAAATTCCTGATCTTTATATAAGGCAAGCTCTTTGGAAACTACAGACTCACTTCTCTTCATTCTGAGTGCATATAGCTTCTTCTTTCTCCAAACCTTTCCCTTTTTGAGCTCTCTCTAATAATGGCAGCCTTTTCAAATTATGAAGAAAGTAACATGAACCCCTTCCTTGTAGACTCAGTTTACTTGCATAACCAGCCCATGTCCATGAAGATGATCATGTCTGGTTTCATGGAGGATCATGGGACCAACATGGTCATGCACTCCAACTGCTTATCCCAAATTTACCCACCAGAGACTGAGCCACAAACTGCCCTGGCTCATGGGAGTAGCTGCCTTGACCACAACTTCAAGGTTGCTCTGACTCAGAGTGATGACAATGAGCCCTCTGTGACTAGAAAACAGAGCTCAGAGTCATCCACTGTGGTGGACAAGCTTGAGAGTGGTGAACAGGTCACTCAGAAACTCATCACTCCCATTGACAATAAAAGGAAGGCCAGAAATGGGTTTGCTTCTGCTCAATCCAAGGTGACCCACTAGAAATTGAACCAAGTTTTGACAATAAATCACCCTTTCTGCAAATGGGTTGTGTTTATCCTTTTTTTCTATGATCTCATCATTTGTTTTGGGTAATTTGATCTTACCAGGATGCCAGAGAAAAGAAGGGCAGGAAACAGAAGCAATGCATTGGAGAAGCCAAAGTGAAGCAGCAGCAGAAACCTAAAGCTGACAAGCAAGACCAGAAAAAAACAGATCAAGAGCCACCAACTGGTTACATTCATGTTAGAGCAAGAAGAGGCCAAGCAACAGATAGCCACAGCCTTGCAGAAAGGGTACTGCACAATTCCCCATCCTACCACCAGAAACTGTCCTTCAATTCAGTATGGTTCATATAAAGATTAATAATTGGTTTCCCTTATTTTGCAGGTGAGAAGAGAGAAGATCAGTGAAAGGATGAAGATTTTGCAAAAACTTGTTCCTGGGTGTAACAAGGTGAGTGTGTGGTTGTGTCACAAGTAATATTATTTGTCTTCATTTTGTCTCTCTAAACATGTACACTAGAGACTTCCCTTGTTCTATCTCTCTCACTCTCTCTCTCTTTACTTTATATGTTTCCTGACAACTTACATGTGGTTTGGTTCAAAAACAGGTGACTGGGAAGGCCCTCATGTTGGATGAGATAATCAACTATGTCCAGTCCCTGCAAAATCAAGTAGAGGTGATTACTTAATTTACCACTACTAGTAGCCATGTTTCTGATCTTAGCTAATGCTAATGATGTTTTTGGTCTTAATTTATCCTCCTACAGTTCCTTTCAATGAAGCTTGCCTCTGTGAATCCCATGTTCTATGACTTTGGCATGGACCAAGATTCACTCATCTTCAGGCCTTCAGAGGTACAGAAACAATAAAAATGGAAAACAAAATTATGGTTTTTTTTCTTATCATGACAAAATATAGAAGTTGATGAGATCTTTGTCTCTGACATGAAACATTCAGAGGTTAAATTTTCAGACATCACCAGTTCCACAATGCAGCCCCAACCAGCCTACAGTTTTTGCTGATACACAACCACAAGTCACCACCACCACCTCAGCCACTGCACCAAATAACACCTACACTCTTGTTCCTGGTGCCTTCTCTCAGGTACTAATGCAATCATTTTATTATTATAAACAAATCTAGTATTACTCTCATGATTAGTAGTTATTATTATAACACTAAGTTTAAGGAGTCAATTTTTCTAACTTATATGTCATGTTCAGGATAATGCCAGTCTATTATGGGATGTGGAGGAGCAGGGACAAAAGTTTCTCAATCCATCTGGGTTCAATGACAACTTGTGTTCTTTCAATTAATTTTATGTACAAGAAGCTGCCCTAAAAATATATAATATATAAAAATAGTAAGCCCCCTAATATTTAAAATATCTAAAAAAATGTACTGACCCTTTATTCTTAACTGATTTGGGTTTCATGTTTTATCCAGTTTGGTAAGAGATGAGACTCCAAATCAGACAGAGGAAGCAGAGAAAAAGAGATAGCTCCAAGAAGACATGTAAAAAAAGAACGGGCAGTTCCAATGGGGGCCTGAGTTTCTGATTCCAAGGTCCAAAGAACACATTAAAGAGGGTCTCAGAATCTGATCAAAGTGAATAAAGGGCAAAAAAAAACAGAAAATTTCATGGATTGATGGATGGATGGAGAAGAAAGGGGCAGAGAGGACACAGATGCAATCAGACCAAATAAAACCAGATTCTCTCCCTCTGATTCTCATAGACAAAGTCCAAAATAGCCTGTGGTAGTTAGAGAAAAAAAGCCTAGAAACTTTTTATTTCTGTAAAAAGAAGTTGTAATATTATTCTTGTGATTAATAAATTATTATAATCATTTGAAAATTTGTTTATTGGGGTCTCTGGTTCTGTTATTTCAGACTTCAGTTATATTTGCAGTTATATCTTTCCCTCCCTGTTCCCCTGTTTTTTATTTTTCTCTAAATTGACATAGAAAATAAACAAATAAAAATAGAGTGAGATTGATGCTGTTGACAAGACAAATTCAGCATTTATTGGTTTCATTGGATTGTATTTATGGTGGAATCTTCTCTGTTTTGGCATTATTATGGATTGAGGTTTCTGGTGCACCTCCCTTGCCCACTTTCTGTAACCCTTGTCTCCAGACCATCTTATGTAGACCCTTCTATTTCCTTTTTTTATAACTATTATTTTCTATTGACATCTAGTAATAACTAATATTCATTAAAAATATAAACAGCATATCATAAAGAAAAACAGTGGGAAAAAACTATTTCCCTGAAACTACTAAGATGGCACAATCTCAGCAGTTGAATACTTGTAGGGTACTAAATAATTTATTTTTGAGTCAGTTCCAATTATTAAAAGGGATTCATGAAAATGTCTGACTGGAAATGGACAAAACATTATGGAGATAAGAAAAACAAAACTTTTCCACCATGGTTTGGAGTTGGAATAGAGCATATATTGGGTGTTAAGCTATGAGCCATTGCATTTTTTCTTGAGGATCTTATTGATGGATGGTGGATGTGAAAGCTTCTACAACAAATATGAACCTTTGTTCCCCCACAATTGTGAGGCTTGGTTCCAGAATTTTACTAAATAGCATCAGAACATTAGAGAGAGAGAGAGAGAGAGAGAATCAGCTGGGTTAGTATCAATGAGAGGGTTTGATTGGGAAATGGTTGGAGAAGGAATTTAGGATTGAGAAAAAGCAAATCAATTTTTTTTTTTTTTATGAAAGATCAAATCAAAGATATCTGTCTGCCTAGTCCAAATAGATCACAACACATTTTCTTTTCTTAACTTTTTACCATCACAAATATTGATGATAAGGTACAACATTTATAATTAATAGATATGTGTTGAATATATATGCTATAATAAAAAAACTATGATATTTTCTATAATAAAGGGTTTATGTAAGATAAGATCAACTACCTCGTTCTAGATTTTGAGATGACGTCCATTACTATCTTCCCCTTATAATTCACTCGCTCGTAAAGGCTCTTGATTGAATAAAATCTAACATAAGCCCAAAAATACAAGTGTTCTGATAAAATACTACTAATAAGATAAACCTTGTGAACATTTAATGATATACTATTATGTTTAACCATACTCGACAAAACAAGCGTTTTATTTCCAAGGTAGAATTTCAGGCACATGCATCCAAAGTAATTAATGGCTCCTAATCATATACTAAAACATCATTTTCTTGAAATATTGATCTATATAATTTCCATGTTACAATTAGACAATCCATGTGATTATTGTGTTGCATTTACATTCCAAACTTGACCCACATGTTGAATAGTTCAAATCAGTCACTGTGCAAAGCTATCACAATGTGCCCATCTGTTACCAGTTGGTTTCTTGCTCAAGTGATCATCTTGTGCCATTGGCCACAGCTCAAACATATATGAAGCAACAAAGCACAGATATAAAGAGGATTAATTAAAGAAAAAACCCAATCTAGCATTAGATATTAGTGTAAGGACCCAGAAACAACAAGAACTGCAAGCTTTGGGTTAGGTGTGATCTATTTTTTAGATCATATGGTGATGATGATTATGATAATGATTATTGCTTTTCTAGAGGATGATGATGAATGACTTTATCATAAGTCATAGCCTTCAGAGGAAAAAACAAAAAAGAAGAGTGGCCCACAAAAATGCAAAATTTAATTCAAACATATGGATCATCACCAGCCTCAAGAATGGATCTGAAAGAGGACAACCCCAATCTGGGGTCCTTTCTTTCCTAAAAAAATTGAAATTGTGCTGCCAAGTGCCAACCAGAAAATAAGATTAATTGACTTTTGTTCCTACATATTAATATACAGATTAGTAAATACTTGTATTACATGTGTGCCTCACCTACTCATCAGCTTATGGTTTAAGGGTCCCCTGTGTCCTTCAATTTTCTTAGGGGTGACCCAAGTTTTTAATACCTATGATATGCTAGCATTGTTTCAACTAGATAGACTTGAATCTTGATTGGTGGAAGGCACTGCCTGTTTGGTTATGAGTTTTGATGAACTATAAAACAAATTTGCACCAAGGCTGGGACAGGAATAGGATTATTCTTTTGGCTTAAGGCCAATTTTGCATATTTGCGAAAAAGTAAACCCTTTACATATTTTTCTTATTGTATTCTTTTGGATATACACACGCATGTAATTTGCATCGTCAAGTTTTTCCCCGCAACAATGAATTTTATTTGTAACAATGAAACTACAATGTTCGTTAAATACAAATGGGGCCGAGCTACGGTCTAAATTTTACACCTTTCCCTTGACAAGTCAGCATCCTTCTAAAAGTAGCTGACATTTACAAACCGACAACATATGTGGAGCTCGACATCTGTTACAAAACACTCATTTCTAATGACAAAATTGTGCCACCCAGATACCCAAAAATGGAGGCTGCCCTAAAGTCATTAGCTGGAGGCTTCTTAATTTACTTCAGTTCTGCCCTATGTTCGTAACCACGGCGTGACATTCATGACCCCATCGAGAGATTTCTGAACAGGACATGACACACAAGATGACGTATCAACCTATGGAAATATATGTAGTCAATTATATACTACAGGCCCTATAGGCCATGCCAAGGTCCTTTCACAAAAAGAGCCATTGCACTGTAACTCTATGAGTTTATTTGGTAAAGTTAGTCACCATCTCATGAAGTGTCGTGAGTCATGGAATCGCAACATTTGAGTACACCATGACTTGTGAAGCATGCTAACTTAATTGCTTGTGTCGATCATGGGAACCGACAGGCATGTATGGCCAATATACATGGATGTTTTAGTATTGTGTTCTTGTCCCTGCAAATCTCACCATGAAAATGGAAGAGAGACTTGAGAAGTGATAATGATCAAGTTTCAGTTCTCTCTCTCTCTCTCTCTAGCTATTTTCTACTACTATAGTATTAACCAATGCTCATATATGGACCAAACCCATTAATGCTTGTGAATGAATTGAGCCATTAAAGATCAACAACCACCAGGCAGATGCTAGCTACGAGGGTTTCAAGTTCCTATCCCAGTTCATGTGGTCTATATGGGCAACAGGTAGGCATCAAACATTTTTCTCATTTAATTGGTGGGGATTTTTTCTGGTCCAATAATTAAAACTCAGGGTATTTTTTAGATGAGTAATGGTTGGTCTAATGTATATATAAACTCTTCCAATGCGAAACTTTGCCTCAAGTGTGAAATTCTAACAATCTCCCATTTACTTATTGAGCCTATTATTTCTTTTTATCAGCAATAATATATTAAAAACAAAAGGGGGGCCCTGGGTGGGCTCGCCAAACCAAGTTTTTACACAGCCAAAAGAAAGAAAATAACGAAGACATTAAGAAAATGCCCAAAGGACCAAAGCTGGCTTTACCGAGTCATTTTGAGTCTCTTATCACATCGAGATGGTTGCCCAAGCTTGCTTTACTGGTTGGAGAACCAGATCTTACCAAGGAGTAGCAAACCACTAGGAAACCTATATGCACATTAGAGCTCACTCTTGACCTTAAATACTAGTCTATTAGATTATGAGTCTAATGTGTATATAACATCTTTCTTATTCTTCCAACGTGACACTTTTGCTCAAGTGTGTAATTGTAACAAGCGATAAGGTGTCAAGATGGGTAGATATGCATGCTTTTTCTTGCCTCTAAACATGCATATAGAGAGGGTCAGGTAATCTAATTTAAACCCATCCCCTGCCATAATTTTCTTGATGTTATGTCAAACATTCAGTTAACCAAATATTAAGTTCTGTACCATTACCTTAAATCTCAATAACCACATGATAGTTTTCCTAATAATGACGGTGATGATGATGTGTCTGGCATTAATAAATTGAATACCTCAGGAAGCAACTTGAGTCGTAAGACAAATGACTTGCATTGTTGCATGTAATATAAATAGCCAAAACCATGCTTCGTCCATTTGATATTTTTTGTAATTGACTTTCTCCTCCATCCCTCTTTTGTCGTTTCTCAGGAAAGGAACATCTCCTTTCATTTAATTGCTGTTTTATGAACCCTGCAAGTACATCACAAGCGGACCAAATCAGACACTATAAATATAACCCTCTAACAAACTTTCCCTCGCCGTATATTAGGTCATTATCCATCACTCATATTTATTCTATTTTTAAATTTAATTTAAGTGCAATAGAATTTCCTGTATATACAAATATAAGGCAATTGCAGTTATTATCTTCAGATTTTTTAATACCCTTATAGATCAATTGGAAGACAGGTCATTCATTATCAGCTCACATCCAACAAATAGAGAAATTAAATTAATTATTCACAAAGGTCAGATCATTTTACATCACACATAAACCAAACTCTCCGAAAATTCAAGAAATCTATGACATGGAAACTCTGAAATTGAATTACATGTAGACATAATCTCCAAATTATTTCATTTCAGCTCGTACTAGGAATAATACAAGTATGAGGAACGGTATAGGGAGATTTTCCATCAATCTCACACTAGGAAGCATTGAAGGAGACAAGAGACTAAATGAGGGCATGCATTTTACTAAAATCTTGTGAAATTGCTTATTTCTGTTTGTTCTTTCAGCTAAAAGATAAGAAGGAAGGAACAATAATCAAGATTTAATTCAGGGAGGGAGGGGTGGGTTGGGGACCAGGAGCAAAGGACAAGGCCAATGGCTGGAACGTTGCGGGACAGGGCCAAGGTCACATAAAGTAGGACCCGTGGTCCCACCGAGGGGAGTACTAGGGAAGGAGCAAGGCTGCATGGCCCGAGATCTTGGCCATTGATCATGCCGCCCCATTTGTCTTAGCTAGCTAATAAGGAAAGGAGAGAAGTATGATGGGGAAGATGACATTGTTTTTCCATTTGATGTGTGTAGCCAAGGCATGGGCTGTCCGAAACAAATGCACTCAAGACTTGATACAACTTGGCCTGTTTATTGTTTTCATCTTCCCATATTTTCCTATTCAGTAGTTGTGGATATTATAAAAAATTATATATTTGCTTAACTATCACTGATAGATACCAAACAAAACAAAAAATAGAGTTTCCTAGAATATATCAATAGGAACCAATGAGTCAGGGAAGTACCTAAGATTGGGAGCAGGTCAAATCAATTTCTCTTGTGAACTCACTCTTTAGGCTGGGCTACATGAGACGTTGTCTGGTGGAGCAATTTATTGTTTCAATTCTCTTCCTGATTATGTAACCATTTCTGCAAAAACAGATGAAGAAAATAAGGAAATAGAATGTACTAAATATGCCATAGCAGAACTTCTCACTTCTATTGCCAATTACTTGAGCCACTTCCTATGAGAAACTTTTACTAATAGATCACCAAATTATTTTGTCAGTACTCATCGACACAAATATAATCGTAATTAAGTAGGAAATCAGACATGGAAGAGAACTAAAGACGGCATTAAGTAATTGGTATTTGCAGCTTTTCTACCACCTCCCACTGCTCATATGGATGGATCATTTATGATAAATGAGTTACTGCTATTTGCAACAACCAAATCAGCACTTAATCAGTAGGTAATATATATAGATAGCTAAAGGAGGAGACACAACAACAATTAACTGATCATAGGTTTCATTTAGCACCATCTCCTACACTGGGCCAGAAGAAATTACTCTAATTATATATAAAAATACATAGGCCGTGGACCGATCTAAAAAAGAAAAGAAGAGCTAATCTCACGACCGACCTCAAACCTAGCTAGACGATAAAATCATAGATATGTTATTCTACAGGACCAAACTTACAAAAAGGTAGGACAATCTTGTGCCCGTGTAGCTAAATGTATCATACAGTAAAGTTTAATAAGACTTTGTAGGGGCCTTGAAGTGCAATATAGGAACTACTCAATTGAATTTATTACATAAAGTTCAAATTTTGATTGCCCATATAAAAAAAGAAACAAGTATACAAATTAAATACAAGTAAATAGATAGGTAAAGTTTCTATAGTGCATTCATATACTGTATGTATGATAAAAGCAGACTCAGCCCATCAATGTAGAGAACTACTTTTGCATAGGTTTGACAGTGCTGATTTCATAACTTCCAAATACGAGAGTAAATTATCATCTATAGTTCTACACTATTTTTCATGCATACAGCTTATTCAACTTTAATAATGCTGGTTGAAATATTGCTCTCTGTGACTATTTTTTCACTTCCTATGTACAAATCAATGTTTTCCTTTCCATCATCTTGCAGCTGATAACTAAAGAACTATTCTCTCATCTAGCAAACAAAAAAAATACAACTTCCGAAATAATAGATACATATGACTGTTATGTCATGGCAAGAATATGTTAAGGCTATTCACAAACGTGTTATCTTTATTTTTCATGGAACAGCTGTACCCGAGGAAATGACACTAGATCACTTGTACAATACACATTTCCAATTTTCCATTCAGTTCCGGCCTTCAGTTGCGATAAAATCCAAGAAGCATGCAGCTTGGCAAATTTGCATACTGGCCGACGAACAAGTAGCTACGAGAGTTTAAATTTGCATCATTTCCTTAAACTAAGATATTTTCTCAGACCGCTTGCATTGAAGCAAAACAAAGGTACAATTAGACTCTGTATGGTGATATCTATTGAAAGAAAACTGCATGTTTGCACAATGCAACAAGAGCTTGAAACAGTATCCAAGCCTCGACATATCGGGTTACCAATACAATAGTTTATGCGCGTAGTGTCATACATCTTCACATGTTGCCGAGACCTCCCAAGCATAATTTAGAAAATAGTAAACCCATCCATCAGTGAAGTGCACAGTATCACATTTGATTTTCCGCTGTAAACTTACTCCTGTTCCCACTGTTTAATGCAATATCACAAGCATAACTAGTATAAAGCTTAAGTGCAAAACCTATAAAGATAGATGACAAGGAATGATTTGTTACCAGATTTATTATGAAGACTAGACATGAGGCTGAGCTTCTGCATACACTAATAAACAGCCCATCTCATGGTTTTCACATTATTTCCGGTTGGTGTAGTCCTCTATTTGTAGTGTCAGTTTCATTAAATTCTCAGCCAGACGATCATCACCAGAAGAACTCAAGTGGTCCAGGGGGCATGCTGGCCATCTCCGTCACATGACAGCATCAAAATGATTGAACCACCTAAATTAATTGACATCAGGACCACCTAAGTTTCAAATGGTATAAATGCTAAACTATGTGCTTCTTTCTTTTCCTTCTAATCCTCCTGTCTCTTCTCAAGGTAACTTTACATGTATGGCAAAAGATCTAGACATCAAAACATTCTGCCTAATGCCAAGGAACTTTATAATCATGAACAGAGCAATTGAAATTTGAGATCGTCGTTACCTTATTAGGAGCACATTCAATCATAACTTTCCCCTTCATCCCATTCGCATGTAACTAGTACTATGAGGGAAGGGGCTGACTGAGTTTGAGGTATGGACCAACTTGACTTAAATCTAGAGCAATATACTAGAGCACACATTGAAGATAACTCAACTACTTACTCAGGCTGTAGATCACAACTTCATATTTATTGTCCTGACTCCTGAAAATTTTCTTCTCCTATATTAGTAATCTACCGACGAAAAGGATTAGAGCAGAATTCCAATGCTTTGCAAGTTTGTAAGTGCTGGCTTAGTAACTTGGAAGCAAACCATAGGACGATAAGGAGTGATGCACTCCTTAAAGTAGGATTGCAGGATTAGCATTATGGACTTTTAAGACCAGCTTAGATAAGGGTAAATTCTAAGACCAGAATGCTAACCTGACCATCTCTACTAGTAAATTGAGAATAAACAGCAATCTAGATTAACACTCTGACTCTAGACCTATGACTAATCTACCAACAAGATGCCCGCAAGAATGGTGCCTGATTTCTGTTTTGAAGATGATACTTTATCCTCCAAATAAGAAAAATCACTGGGATAGGAGATATTGGAAACCTAATTGAATGCTTCTTAGCCAAAACAAGTTCAAATCCAAAGGCAAGGTAAATTATTTCCGTGAAAATAGTACTCCCCAAAATAAACGGTAAAGCATCCCACTACATTCAAATATATGGACCAAAAATAGAGACGATGAGCATAACTCGTGATTCAGACAGTTCGCTGACATTTTTAGTTTCTTACCAAACTGATCACTTTCGAAATTCATGATGTCAGCATAGAACCTTCAAAATAGGCAATGAAATCAGAGCACAGAATGAGGCATCTCTGGTAATAACGTTTTAACACAAATACATCTGAGCATAAAGCATGACTAAAGACAAATCATCAGTATTATGACGGGAATCATGAACTCAATGATCCTATGCTTCAAATTAACATATTATAAAACTAAGGATGTGCATCCTCAACCGTATAGTGTACATGAATAACTGAGCAAGAGACACCCATAAACTGAAACCACAGCATTGTTTACAACTTTTTATGTAAATAGAAGTTCTGAAAGGCTATCGATGAACTTTTTTTTTTTACCTAAATCATTATTTTAAGTTCATCTGTTACTTTGTATGTTGTTAAGTGCTCGTTGAGGAAAGAGAGCTAAATGCTTTTATTATCTTTTTGTGTTATAATAATAATTTAGTGAATGTTGAAGTCATCTTCACAAAAGTAAGAGAACCTTAAGAATTTATTTCCTATCTACGACATGACATAAGCCTTGAGAAGTATAAATTCAAGAGCTGGACCAGAATACTTAAAATAAACATAATATCATGTTGTCTAATAACATATGGTCATGATGACACATTGCTGATTTGTCTTGTTCAGACAGTGTTTAGACAGAGATGTGGTTGGCCTAAATCTGAAACATAGTTTTGAGAATCATATAGATCCTCCAAATAGCCTCCTTTCCTTGTCATTTGTAAAAACTATGAAATGAAATGTCATATTGATGTAATAGAATAGTACACAACAAAGCCTGCTTATATGTTTGATAGATTAACAAGGACAATTGTAAAAAGGATTCAGAAAATTTAAGAAAATTAACAGTCTGAGAATGAATAATACTAAGATAGAATGCAGTTGACTATTCTAATGTACTATAGTTCATATCCTAATTGATATTCTCTAGCAGTAACGTTGAGTTTGCAAAGAAATCGCAGAGCAACCCATTAATGGTAATGGAACTTTGTGCAAAGTTCCCTCCCGCGATATGAGTTACCACCCCTTGTCAGGAGCAAGATGTCTTTATGATAAAGAGATCCATTTTTCAAGTTCGGAGCAACCAACTCTGTTTCCTTTGAAATTAAAGGGGATATAGGTTGGAGTTAACAGCAAGTTCACCCCTTCTAAACTCTGGGTTCAAGATCTGTAGGATCAATAATAATATCTTTCATTTACCTCTTGTGCCAACGAGATGCTCCGATTATGAATTTCCCAAACATCTTTCATAAGGCGTACAGGTTGTTAAATTTCATATCTTAGCTACAATACAAACATGACGGAAGATTCCACTATTAAGTCAATGTCAAGAGGGAATGGATACAAGAATTAGCATTCCACCCCCTTCGTAATGGGTCAATTCGATAACGTATCCTAGTGCTGTAGGTACCTTCCAAATCTTAGGTAATTCTAAGACAGGAAGGACAACCCTCCAAAGTATGTGAGCCAAGCTGAAGAACAATGAATTCCGGGGCTAAAGTGAGCCTGAAATGAAGGCTAATCACGCGAAACCTCCCCATCATAGAAAAATAAGAAACCAATTGTTCACTAAGATCCCAATCAAAAGAAACACTATATAAAAAAGCAAAAAAGAGAGAACAACAAACTCCAAACCAAACACATTTACGCGAGCCTGATGCCTAATTATGTGGAACCTCCCATCATAGAAAAATAAGGAACAAATTGTTCACTAAGATCACAATCGAAAGATTCACGCACTGTAAAAAAGCAAAAGAAGACAGCAACATACACCAAACCAAACACATTTACAAGGCTTCATGGCTTGCAACAATCCAGATCCATAAGATACAGAATAAGCATTACAAGATGTATTATAGGTTAACATATAAGCCTTTCGCATAAATAACCAACAGATGTATAACATCAATATAATCCGAAGAACAAGATCCTAACAAGCTCAAATTCACAGAAAAAAGTGAAGAGATCGATATATAAGCAAATAGATAGGGTTCCCCAACCTCAATAACGGCTCATATTTGGTGAATCGTAAGGCCACAATCTCCTCTCCGCAGCACCTGATAATTCCTGATAATTTATTCAACAATAATTTGTATCCGACGATCAAATTCTCACAGAATACAAGGAAAAAAGAGTTGTTCGAACAAATTCGATTCTGGTTAATTTCCGATTACCTAGCCAAACAGAAATCGAAAGCGCAGAGGCCCTCGATGGACCATATCCAAGGCCTTGAACCCTCACTGGCCGGAGATTCGGATCGAAGATTCCATTTCAGACGATCATGGCCACTGGCGATTTATCGATCAGATCATGGGAGGAGAAGAAGAAAATAGCCAGAACCAGACCAGGAGAACCCATGTGGCGGGAGGGGTATATTATATGTATTCTATGAAAACATATTTAATATAAGGAAAAATTTCCAAGCTCGAAAATGTTTCATTTTACTTATTTCCATTTTTAAAAAAAATTACTTTAACTTTTAGCAAAATAACGAAAACACCTTTTATTCAAAAAATTAAAATAAATAAATAAATATAATTTTGAACTTTTTTTTAAATTTTTCTACAGAAACAAAGAATAAAAACAATATTTTACTATTAATTTTTTTTAATAAAATTATGTTTAAAAATAAATTATTATTTTTTATAAAAAAACTTTATAAAAATTATTTTTACTATTAACATAATTTTGTTCTTTATTTTCTACAACGAAAAAATTAGGGAAAAAAAGTTCAAAATTATTTTTATTTGAATTTTTTTAATACAATGGTAATTTTGTCATTTCGCAAAAAGTTAGCCGAATTTTCAAAAAATTTAACGGAAATGGGTATAGTGGAACTTTTTCAAACTTAAGTGACTCCACAAATCGTTTTTAAACTTAAGGGGGTCAAGTAAAACTCGATTGTCTGTATTGAATAAAGCTATATCCATTGTAGCAAAGTGTGACTGTCGTCTTCCTCGACATGGCGGTCCTAAATTTAGCTATCGTGCGCAGACAAGAAACGTGAAATTCCAAAAGGCGAGGGGTTAGCAGTAAGGCGCGGTATATAAAGGGCAGAGATGGTGAATTTGGGTTTATTAGATGAATTTATAGTTATAGTTATCTCTAAAGTATCGTAAGAGTGGCATTTTTTAAATTATGATTATGGTAAGAGTGGGTTTATTAGATTAATTTATGTCCGTAAATGTAAAATATTCACTCACGAGCACAGGTGAATAATTTTAAGAAACCTATAAATTATAATTATCTATCAGTTTGCCGCTGAAAATGCTCATTAGAATGTGGTCCATTGAAGATCAAATATATGAATTTTGTAAACTGTGACTAGATCTTAATAACAAGTTGATCGTAATTAACAATTGGACGAAAATTTAAATACCTCTCAAACCATGATCATAAAGTCACAAGTTCAGGTGTTTAACCATCTGGATAAACAAGCATTGGTAGGAACAAAAACATATTGAATTTGCATGATGCTATAAGGTATAGATTTGACAAAGTTGGTGTGTGATATGTAAGAGATGGACATGATGAAAGTGATGGCTGGTCTGAGGTTGGCCATTGCAGAAGTGAACGTAGTTGATGTCATTGACAATGCTTTTATATAAACAACGACAACAACAAAAACGACCACACTAGCGAGAATCCACATAAAATTGCAAAAAATGAAGAGACTTTCTCTTTCAATTATTTATGAATTAATTCTAGGAAGCTCCAAGTGAATTTTATAATTCTAGCCTGTCAGATTCGATATATTGAAATAGGGTTGGCACTTCAGGCCGGAAACTAAAAAATTGAGAACCATAGACAATGGTTCGATTTTTTAAATTTTGAGAGAACCATTTATTTCGGTTCGATTTCAGTTCTTACTTATCAAGAACCGTAGTTAACCAGTTCAAAATCGAACTGGTTTACTAGGCACGTGTGCCCTAGAATATGTTATTTGTCCTATATAGTCATTTTAATTGCCAAATTTATATTTCGATTG
>JAYMTP010002124.1:0-20893 GCA_036897365.1 Geranium brycei
CCAATGTGTATATAAACCCTCCTTATACTCAATACTCTTCCAATGTGGGACTTTGAACTCACATGTGAACATAACAGCTAGCACAGCTGCATCACGATGCAGGCAATATAATTTTCATTATCTGATCTTATCACCACCCCAACCCAACCATTCCCAAGTCAAGTGCAATAAACAAATAGCAAATAATTTGCTTATTTTTCTTTCTCTAGAAGGTTATTGAAATTAAAAATAAAAACAAATAGTGCGGACTGAATCGAACATGTATTTTGAATAATGGGAGCCCATATATGGCCCGCTCAATTGAAATTGTGAGTGTCAGCTCGGCCCATCAAGATGATAATGCTCCATACCGACATACCGTCACTCACTGAGATTAACCCAACCCAACCATTTTTTTAAACTATCAGTCTTCCAAAACTATCTATTGTGCTAATTCACGTGCCCCAACTAAATGTCAACCATGTATCGTCTTCATTTTGTTACTCTCTCCATCTATATATAGTCAAAGAAACCCAAATCATTTTGTACTCGATCCTTCAATATTCCCTCCTCTTGTACATTAATTAATTCTTGCCAAATATGGGTGTCATAGGTAAGCTGCTTCTGGAAACTGAAATCAAGTGTAGTGCCCAAAAATACTACCAACTCTTCAAGAAACAGGCTGAGGATTTCCCTGAGATCTTGCCCGGCAAAATCAACCGGGTCGAGGTTCACGAAGGCGATTGGCACTCTCATGGCTCTGTCATGTGTTGGAATTATACCTTAGGTACACATTTTCTATCTACTACTCTACATGCATGTTGATGACATTCACATTAATAATCAAGAATATGGCAAAAAGTGTTATATATACACCATCACACTTTTTCAACATGACGTGGAATATGCTAATAACATACTAAAATGATGTGGACTTTGAGTTTTTATGATGCAAAATATGTGTATTCCTTTTCACAAAAATTTGATAGTATGCAACACTCTTTTGCAATTTTCCCTTAATAATAACAAACTCATGTCTGTGCAGATGGGAAAGTTGAAACATTTAAGGAGAGAGTGGGGCATAATGATTCAGATTTATCGGTGACTATGGTTGCATTAGACGGATCAGATGTACTTGACCATTTCAAGAGTTATGTGATAACCTTCCAGGCTATTCCAAGCCCGGGCGGGGGTGAAGGCGGCACTGCCAGGCTGGTTCTTGCCTATGAGAAACAAAATGAAACCATCCCAGCTCCTCTCAAGTACTTTGATTTTATGGTCACCCATTTTATTGAAGATTTTGATGCACATCTTTCCAAGGCCTAATAAATGGGCAAGTTTTATGCTGCATGAGTGTGCTTGTTTGCCGTTTTCATTAGAATAAATTGGAAGCCCTGCCTGGACTAGATGTAGTTCTGCTTCCTAGAGTGTACATGATGTTGGTTTCTTCAAATGTAACTTTCATCCACATATGTATTCATAATAAGGTTGATTATTCATGTAGTAATTGACCATGCCATGCTAATATTGGCATATGTTGTGTTATATATGTGACAATCTTGAACCCTCGAGAATATTGAAAAAGTTGCAAGTGAGGCGGAGTCTGGAGCTTGTGCCTGTGTACTGCTTGCGGGTCCACTCTCACGTTTGCCCCATTTGTAGATCTGTTAGAAACACTGGTCTTCATGTGAACACTTCCTGAAAGCTTCTGTTTTTATTGATTAAAAGCTCAAAAACAATGAAAAAAGAAAACAGGACATAGAACCCAATAAACTGAGTAAATTTTTACTATTGATTGTTTTTTCTACTCATAATTGCTACTCTGCCTAATTCAAATGTGGTTAACAATCGTGTATGAGTGTTCAAATTCCAGATAGATCTGATGTTTAGAAATAGCAAAAATGAAATTTTCTATGTTTATTTTAATTAATTCCCAGTTTTGTTTTTTTTTTCTCTCTGGGAAATTAATAGGTTGTGAAGGGGTTGGACAAGGTGAGTGTTTTCATGAAAATATACAGAGGAGAGAGGCAGATGGTGTGTGTGAGAGAAGTGAGAAATTGAGGAAGGCATGATTTGAAAATTAAAAAGACTTACAGGGGCATTTCAGTCTTTTCACCTTAAAATTTAACAGAGTTTTATAAAAAAATGGACGGAAATGAGTATTGGGTATTAATAGTGACAATTTTGCAAATTTAGGGTACCCACGATGCCAAAAATTCTTTTAGGAGTTGTCAGGTACAAAAATGTTAATTTTAAAATTAGTCAGGTCACATTTTTTTCACCCAGAACCTTTAATCTGCAGCTATTCTCCTGTCAACAACAAAATATGAGGTGTTGTGGCAGCTGCTTTCATGGTGTTTTAAGAGATTATATTTCTCTACTCTTTTTCCTTTTCACTGTGATCTGTTATGTACAATCATAATCATTAATATCATACATTCAACAAGTGAATGCATGATGCATCTTAGGCTACAAGTCCAGTTGTTGCAAACTTGTCAATTTGAGTAATATCAACGACGCCATCAAGTCCGCTTGCCTTGAGGAACCTGCAAAAGAACGATATTACATTCTAATGAATTGTTTCCAATTTGATTGATGGTCACTTTGAAAATACATATCTATGTGGCTTACTTGTCCCTGAGAACTGTGGTTATATATTGGCATCCCCCAGGAGCTGATGACTGCATATTTACTGCTATGTTCGGGTTGTGAATGCTTTGACGAATGTGTACCCAACCATGCTGTCCATTCTCTTTATCTGTCACCTTAGCCCTAACATACATAGTAATGGTAAATTACGAGGTATAATGAGAGTTTACATATACATTAAACCTGAGAACGAATAAGTTAATATTTTGTATCAGAAGTGGGCTTTAATGTATATGTGAGTCTTTTTTATGGTGTGATCCTCTTTTGTAAGGCTCGTTCTCCCAACTCAACACTGACATGTATGACTCTTACATAAGAGTTACCTGTACATATGAGCATCAACTGCAGCGGGATCGTCGTTTGAGTCCACGAGGCAGCCTTCACTCACCCAACAATCTCCACATGAATCCAATTCCCAACCTTCAAGCCTCCCTTCCTACAAAATGATTCATTCCCGCGCACTTTGTCATAATAAATTGTTGAGCCTATGAATATGATATGTCTTTGTTAGAATACCACATCTAAAATATATGAATTCGTTAATCAATATATCAATCTGAACCTCCACTTATCAGCTTGAGGATTTTAGGCATATTGAGTTTCTACCAATATTGATAACTTTTGAACATGTTATGTACCTCAATGTAGGTTCTAAATGTTTCAATAACCTCAGTACCCTTTGCCTTGGCGTATCTAGCCTCAGATATAACATTCATCCTCAGCTCTACAGATTCCAATGGCTCCTCGAGGTCTTCTATGAGACTGCCTATCCCTTCATCTGATCCGGCAAGCCTCATTCTCACCATTTCGATGATGATTTTCACCACCATGTAAGCCCCTACAGGTAATAACGCATATTATAATAATCAAGTACATTTGGTGTATTATATATTGTATAAGATAGAAATGAAGTAAGTAAGTGACCATCATCAAGGAAATGGTTCTCTTTGAGAGCGCCATGACCAGACGTTTCCATCATGAGATGAGTTTGAACACCATCCTGATTCAGCTGAGCTCCTTTGTCAATGACATTTCTATAACCAACGCGATACAAGCAGTGGTGACCTCCTCTTGCTGTGATGAACCTGGTGAGAGCCATGCTGGTTCGAGCATCAGTCACGATGGTGGTTCCAGGATGCTCCCTCAGCACAATGGCTGACATGAGAGCAATAAGCTTGTCACCGTTGATGGGGTTGCCTCGATTGTCCACCACGCCGCTGCGGTCCACGTCAGTGTCAAACACAATACCAAGATCGGCAGAGTTGTCAAGCACTGCAGCTCTGGTCATTGCCATGGCGGTTTTGTCCTCAGGGTTTGGGATGTGGTTCGGGAACATCCCATCCGGCCTCAGGTGGAGAGACCCAAATGTGTCTGCTCCCAGCTTATCCAGCACATCGTATGTGAAGAAGCCTCCTGATCCATTTCCAGCATTCACAATTATCTGTGAAGAAAAACTCAAATGATTTTAATATTCAAACTCCCTATTTATAAATGTATGACAACACACGACAGTATATTTTACATTAATGATAATTGCATATGCAAGTTAATAATATCTCAAATAGATATTCATCAAGAAATGAAAGAAAAAGAAGTTAGAGAGAGGGGGGGAGGACCTGAAATCCTTGGAGAGGAGTGTCATAGTGTAAAGGATGGTTGACTCTCTCCTTGATGATGTCCTGAAGGTGCTTTGAGTAAGCACTCATGAAATCAACTCGGGTAGGGAGTATAGGCAGAGTGGAGGACACCTTCGAGAGCCTGTTTGCGTACTTGCGCGCAGCATTGTCACATATTTGTTCCACTTCCGGTGAGGTTAAGCCTCCCTTTTTAGTGAAGAACTTGAGGCCATTCCTAGTATAAGGCAAATGAGAAGCTGTCATCTGCAGAATCCAAAAGTCAAGTCTCATTTCAGTACAGAACATGTTTAAGGGTCTATTCATTGAAACCTATGTGTACTTGTTGATTACCATAATGGAAGCATCAAAAGAAAAAGGAGGCAAAACTGTGCTCATGAAGCAAGCAGGTGTGGTTGCAAGTCCCATGTCAAAAACCAAGCAACCTGCACGAGCAAGTCCTGCAAACAGGGGTGCCCAAAATAACCGAACCGACCCTATAAATAACTCAACCAGAAGGAACCAAATTGATTCCGTTTAAAATCGAACCCAATTGAAACTCTATCAGTTCCGATTTGCTTTATAAAATGAGAATCGACAAAAATCAAACCGAACGAAAGTCGATCGATTTGGACAAGTGGCTCATTTTATGTCATTGATCCATATTAATTTGGTATAAAAATATTGGGGTAACAAAAACAAGTAATAAGTCAAAATGGTCCCAAAATGTAAGAATTTTATGAAAACTGATTTAAAGAAAACTCAACCAAAAATCGATAATTCAAATAATAAATTTAAACGGTAAGAATTTCATAAAATTTGGATCATAAGAAATTGAATTAAAAATCTAACATGATGAAAACCAAAAGGAACGGCCTCAAATTGGAATTCACGTACCTGCAAAGACAGCTACACTGAGTGAAGAGCCTGAAATTCTGGGGTCTCTACCGAGCGAGACCTTAACATCTTGTACTGACGTTCCTTGTTCCTTGTCCAAGGCATCGATAACCCACTCTCCGAAACTCTCAGCAATGGCTTCAACTGCAGGGGGTGTCATGTCCACTTCCCTCCCCTTCTCGCCCTGAACAGCAACGCCTCGCACGTCAGACCCATTTTGGAGCCTCCTGATCCTGTCCATCTCTTCGTCAACCATGTACCTGTACTTGTCAGTGCTGCTAGTGCTAGAACGTATCGATTTTGTGAAGCTGAGGTTGGTGCGGAATGGTTTTGGTGTAGGGAAGCTTGTTTTTGTTTTGAGCACATTGTGCTGAGGAAAGAGTGAAGGTGCAGAGGTGGAGGTGGAAGCCATTGTTGGTTTGCAACTTGGTTGGATTCAAAGCTTTAATTTTAAGGGGGGTTTGTTTTCAGAGAAGATAAGAGAAACAACTCCAATAAATTGTAACCTTACAATTCAACATCTAAAAATGGATATGTCTCAGTCTTATACACAAATACTTCCAAAAACACTCCAAGTTCAACACACACACTCAAGTTTTACATGGTATATTCCATTCACACCAATATAAAATACTGGTCACTTATGCAACAGAGACGTCTAAGAACACTTGAACAAGTTTGCTTCTGTACTTGGATTTGAATTTTTGTATTGATCACTATCAGCACAAGAAAATGTAGCTGTTCTCACTCACTCAACTCCTTCCCTATATATTGGTTTAAACTCATTTTATGATTATATTGGAAAAGTAAATATTATTATTTTATTTTACATGTCATGGACATTACCAAAACCAATGCATTGACTGACGTGTGTGTCCTTTTTCTAAACGGAATTAAGAATTAAAATGGTGTGGATTTGATTGGAGATAGTGAGTGGCGCGAAGAAAGAATATACAATGAGAGAGAGGTTTGTTTGATTTTCATCTGTGATGGAGCCTAACAAGCTGGTCAAGGTCACCTACGGCAAGCGCAACCGGAAGCAGAAACCTTCCCCCAACGGCAACGTCTTCCATTCCGACGATCGCCGCCGCCGAATTCTCGAAAGCGCTCTGGCCGATAATGCGGTAGGAAGGTCACCGTCTCCGATTTCTCATCCATGTTTCGGTCAGTCTTCCAATCGCATCTTGTTTTGAGCTGGATTGGTCTGTTTTGTTGATTGTGTGTGTGTGTGTGCTTTCAGGGGTCGTTTCAAGGGCAGAATGATATTCAGCTGATGAGATTTGCGGATTATTTCGGGAGGGCGTTTTCTTCAGTGAGTGGACCTCAGTTCCCATGGATGAAGATGTTCAAGGAATCCCCCGTCTCTAAGATTGCTGATGTGAGTTTCAGTTTCATTTTTCACAATCTATAATTGTCCTGAATGCAGTAAGCATGTAAAGGTTATAAATTTGAGGTTGATCCATCAACTCTTATGTATGTCTTTCATGTTTGATTTTGCAATGAGATTGGATCGGATTGTGCACTTTGTGCTCTGGATCAATTGCCAGTGTTATTGGTAGATAATGTAGTATGCACATATGTTTTGATGTTTCGATGGTTTTCATCAACTCTCTTGCATATGGCTCTCTTGGTGCATTGTTCACAGTTTCAGGCGTGTGTTTCTCATTGTGGTATTTGAATCTTCTTGGACCTATTCAGATTTTTGTATTGTTTGACAGATCCCACTTAGCCATGTATCTGATGCTCTTTACAAGACATCTGCTGACTGGATCAACCAACGTCCCCTCGAGGCGCTTAGCTCCTTCGTTTTATGGTGTCTGGACAGCATTCTTGCTGACTTGGCAAGCCAGCAAGCTGGTTCCAAGGGCTCTAAAAAGGGAGGAACACAATTGCCATCCAAATCTCTGGTAACTTGTTGATAAGTAGTATTCTGCTTAGTCTGTGTGTTATGATAACCCTTTTCTTCTAACCTTATCCATTGGATCCCATAGATGAGGATGGTTCTGCCAAGCTGATATATCTCTAGCCTAGTTAGCTTGGCCGTTGGAGGCATTTGCTATTGATGAAGGGGCTATTTGGCCACAAAATGTGGGAATTGTAGATATAAAAATTCATGACCGTGACATTAAATGATTGATAAGCACTCGTGGTTCTGTGGCATACCTTAGTTGTATGATCTTTCTTGAGCAAATCCCAATATATGTTGAAATCAAGCATTTGGATCTGAATTACATTTTATGAAAATTTCCTTGTGAACTTTATGGATGTAATGGAAGGTAGCTATGTCACTTTATATATTTCAACAATATTTGTTGAAATCGAGCATTTGGATCTGAATTTCATTTTATGATTCTTTCCTTCTCGTGGCAGGTAGCGATATTTGTAGTTGTAGCCATTGTATTGAGGAGAAAATCTGATGTCCTGGTTAGTCTATCGCCAACTCTAAAGGAAACTTCAAAGTATCAAGGACAAGATAAACTTCCAGTTTTTGTTTGGATGATATGTCAGGTAAGGGATGACTATAAGTTTAGTACAATTAAGGGTTTTCTTAGGAGAACAATTTACTATCTTTTTTAATATGTCATAAACTATTCTCACATTAATCATTAAAATTGTTCTATAGGCACAGCAGGGTGATCTGTGTGTAGGGTTGCATGCATGGGCACATAACCTCTTGCCTATAGTTGTCAGCAAAAGCTGCAATCCTCAATCCAGGGATTTAGTTTTGCAACTAGTGGAGAGGTATGGAAATGTTGATAGTCTGTATATGATAGTTCCTTGGAGAGTTATATGTTGCTTTTTATCCTTCAATTGTTTTTTGAAATATTGTTTCTTTGATCACAGAATCTTGTCTGTGCCAAAAGCTCGTACTATTTTGGTAAATGGTGCTGTTAGGAAGGGGGAGCGGTTGATGCCACCTTCATCATTAGAGATACTGCTACGAGTTACTTTTCCAGCATCTTCAGCTAGAGTAAAGGTAGGTCTTTGTCATGTACATTATTGTTAGTCGAATACCAATATTAGGCTGTGTTAGAACCTTACAAAACTTCCGTGAACGAAAGGACTTTTTATCTTGACATTTTGTTGACTTTTTTAGCAATTAAGACCCAAGTGAACACATTCTTAGTAAGAACATCTGTTATTACTTCTTATCTTTCCGTTAAAAATTCCAGTATCCAACAGAGTAGTAATATTCTTACAATTACAAAATGTGGGGATTTTCGTTCAGGCTACTGAGAGGTTTGAGGCCATATATCCAACTCTGAAAGATGTAGCTCTTGCTGGTGTCCCTGGAAGTAAAGCAATGAAGCAGGTTTCTCAGCAAATATTGAATTTTGCTGCTAGCGCTGCTGGAGAGAGTATGTGAACTTCACTTGATTTACTTTTCATCTTAGTAACTATATGTATTGGAAGGAATATAGCTAAAATATTTGGCTGTTATTCTCAGACAATCCCAACTTATCCAACGAAGCAACTGCAATATTTATCTGGTGTTTGACCCAGCATGCTGATTGCTACAAGCAATGGGTGAGCTAATCTGTTCTGCTTAATATCAAACCCTTCCTTGCCCACTGAAGATGCAATATGAATTCATGATGTCAATTATACTATAATAACTTATATATTGGATGTAAACAGGAAAAGATTTATGAGGACAACCTAGAAGTTAGTGTATGTGTTCTCAAAAGGCTTTCCTGGGAATGGAAGGAGCACTCCAGTCGGCTATCTCCTTATGAGCCTCTGAGGGAAGCTCTCAAGAGTTTTAGGCGCAAGGTATGCCCTTAATTCTTGTATGATATTCTACCCGATTTATTATGTTCTGTCAATATACTGAGGAAAACAATTACCATTGCATGCTCAGAATAATTTGAATTAAAGCAGTGTTCATTTAATTTAGTAAAATTGTTTAACTTGGTTCTGTTCTCATGTGCATTTGTTTTTCTTATAGAATGAGGGAATGCTAGCTGATGAAGAAGATGCCGGTCATCAAGTCCTCCTCAAGGACGCAGACAAGTACTCTAAGGCAATATTGTCAAGGATATCACGCGGGCATGGGTGCATGATAAGTATGTCCTTGATTGTTATTGCATTGGGTGTTGGTGCTGCTGTCATGGCCCCAGACATGAAGTCCGGGGATTGGGAGAAACTTACCGATGTTTTCACAAGAAGCTAGCAGAACTTTCCATGGTTTTCAACGAGAAGCTGTCTGAAATATCTATAGTTCTCAGTGAAGATAAGAGAAATTGAGAGGGTTCGTTCTGTGCATCGCTCTAGTAGCTACTGGTGCAAAGATCGGCTTAACTTATTTTCTTCGGAAAAGGGAAAACTAATCAAATTACAGCCCAAAATAATGTGGCTGAGAAAAACAATGTAGCATTCTGATGGGATATGAAACTAGAAATAGTTGAAAGTTTATACATTGCTGGAGGTGCAATAGTGAGAACCTATTAGTTTGTCAGTTGGCTATAAATATGATCTTTTTATGCAGTGTTTGCACATGTTGATTTCTGTGTCCATGTCTCACTTATTCTCTGGGAGAACATAGCATAACAGTGAGTGGGGAAATATGGTATTTTTATGTCATTTTCTTGCATGATACAAAAAGCACAATGAAGTGCAGGAATAGGGAATATGAAAGAAGCTGTAGAACTAATCAACAGTGTAATCTTCAGGCTGAGCAAAAGGATACTTCAAATATCCAGACTTGATTTTGGAAGGATCCTTGGGGACAGACCAAGGGTTCTTCATGGATGGATCCCTGGGAAGCTTCCTGAAGTTGAGAAATGGTGCCCAAATAAGTAGACTGCACAGGAGAAGAAGGAACAATCATGTTAATTGAAAACAGGAAGAAACGGCAAAAAGCAAGAGGAGGGGGAGGGGGTGGCTACCTGGGAAAGAACATGAAGGTGAACATGAACTGGAAGTACATCTCAACCAGATTTCTTTTGTACCATCTTGTCCTCATCCAGTTCATGATCAATGGCTGCCAAGATTCAAATATCTGTTAAATAGCAAGAACCCGCAAAAGAAAAAGAAGAAAGGAAGAGAATGTGATCTGATCTTACAGGAGCTACAATGAAGTACAGGAAGGCAACAATACCCGCTTGGATCAACAGCGAACCGAGATCTTCTGAATAATTATTCTCCCTGGTTAGTGCCCCGGTTATTGCTAGCGCGGGATGCTCATTAATCTGTCATCATCTTGTTATTAGATTCACATTTAGCAACCATGATTAGCAAGATTAAGGATATACAGAACAGTACAGTGGCCACAATTGCTGCAACTTGAATTGCCAGACTTGACTTGTTCAGCTGCAAGGTAAAGCTCTTGTTCTGCATCTGTTGCTGTGATTGAACAAGCTTTATGCAGAGCAAATTCTGAAGTCAGTAACTGATAACTGATATGAGAGAGAACTGGAATATACCTTGATAGAATGAGGAGGATGGGATTGGTTGGCCCTTTGGTAGGAATGGTTGAGGTGAGAATTTATGGGGAGGGGAGACCTGTATTGCTGCTGACAAGGGATGAGACATGGCAGAGCCTTGAAGCTCAAACAAGAGCTCATTTTGGAGGAGCTGTGACTGTGAGTGAGCCAATGGCAATGGATGTGGGTCAAGCTCAAGCCTTAACCCAGAACACAAGAGACTATGGCATTATTTTGTTTATTTATCTACTACATTTGAGACCACTCAATAATGAAAGGATATATATCTCTTAATTTTGTTCATATAAAATGGCAAGGCTGGATTGAAGCGGAGAATGGGCCCATTGAATACTAGGAGAATGAGGCGAAGAAAATGGGTTTTTGTTGATCTATATATTTGTTGGGGCAGCCCAGTTATGGCATGGGTCATTGACATGAAGATTGTCCTGATGATCTGGAGTCCTTATATAACACTAGTAAAGTTGCACGTGAAAAGGAACAAACTCCAGCCGTCAGATGACACTCTCTTGTTTGGTTCCGAAAGAAGCAAGCGAGAAAGAGATTGTACGTACGTACATGCTTCCAATCTGTCTTTTCAAACAAAAAAAGAGGCGAGGCGAATGAAGAATGACTTGACTGTTGTTTGGGCTCAAAGCTAATAAAGAAAGCATCCAATAATTGGGCCAGCCCGTTTAGGGTCCAACACCCGACTAACGCCGTCCCTCATCTCAAGCCTATTAAGACTAGCCTAGCTACTCTACTTCATTAAACTTCAATTTCATCTTACGCTTGTGCAATTTCTAACTCATTCTCATCTCTCCCAAAACCAATTTTATATCATCAACTCTAACATAAGCAATTTCACTTGACTAGAGCTCCTTCTTATTTTTATCACCAACCAAGGTGTCCTTGGAGTTAAAGCTATGATAGCTAGAATTTTGAGCTACAATTGCCAATTTTGGGAGTGAAAATGATCTAGTGTTGAAATGTGCATGGAATGTAAATCACCATAAACTCTGTTTGGAAATCACAAACAAACATCTACATGCCGACAACAACAGAAATTGTCAAGACAAGTTGGGCACCACTTTCTACAATTTCTCAAAGCCTTTTCATGTCCAAAACACGAAATTTTCGGGTTGGAAGGTGAGCTTGTCATTTCTTGGATGAAAGGAGAAGA
Source organism: Geranium brycei (assembly GCA_036897365.1). Taxonomy (NCBI): domain Eukaryota; kingdom Viridiplantae; phylum Streptophyta; class Magnoliopsida; order Geraniales; family Geraniaceae; genus Geranium; species Geranium brycei. Next base: position 11,745 of record JAYMTP010002124.1, read on the forward strand.
TGTTTTGATGGTGAACTTTACTTATATGGTGAAAATACAACTTCATTGGACTTATATATGCTACAATATACATAAAAAGACCTATGCTTACTTGGAAAGCTACACCCTCAATGATAATTGCAATTCCACGACATTGATACTTTCTCATGAGTTCACTTGCTGAAAGTTGTAGAATTAGCAACAAGTATATTTATCATACCTACATCAATCTATATCAATTATTGAATTGATTAATTAAGTAACAATGAAAATCATGAGCTGAGTTGAGTGAATAAGTCATTAATTGTATGGAATTGGGTGATTATTAAGTGACTTTATTACAAGAATAAAAAGATTTTTCAGCTTCTTAAATGATCATTATGATTGAGTTGATCATAATAGGGTATTGAAAACGGTTTGACAGAGGTTAGTTCATAAACGATATACAAGTTTAATCAGAGGAAATATTAAGAACCATTTACAATAATGTTATAATATGTAATGCTACTGTTTGGAGTGTACAATATAAGGTACAAACCTCCGAAAATTTTGACCTTGACAGTGTTGGATTTATCGTTTCATCCTCTATAACTTCGTAGTTTTTGATGAGAATTGATTGTTATCGTATATATTTTATTCAAAACCAAACATATTCATTGACAGTGAGTCTGTAATGCCACTGTCCGTAGGCTATAACACAAGGTACAAACCTCCAAAAATTATGATTTTTGGTTCGTTAGATTCTTGGTATCGTCTTCTACCACTTTTTGGTTTTGGTCTGAGCTTGATTCTAACCTTAAGGGCTCCGTTTAAAGATAAACATATTTGTTGATTGTATCGGTTTTTCTAATCTTTTCTATCTTTGATTGGGTGGTTCTATCGATACTTGAGACTAGTCTCTTTAAAATTATATATGTTCCATATGACTATAGTCTCTTAAGATACAACGATAGCGTTATCTAATTCTAAACCGTGTCGAAAGGATCACCGAAAATAAAACTATATTTGTGACTATGTGAAAACGAGACAATTGCTTTCTTTTTCACTGCATCCTTCTATGTCGTTCTTGTAATGTGGTGGCTCATGAACTAGCCAGGTTTTCTTTAACTAACATTAGTTGGGATTATGGTGAGGGGTCTGTCCCACCAAGTATTGACTTAGTTGTCCGACGAGACGTTGGGTTAGTTGTTAATAATATTCGAGTTTTCCTTAAAAAAACAAGAATTTTAAAAATACTAAACAGGACATGGTGATCCTTTTTATGACTGTTACATGCGTTCGATAGGTAGGCAACACCATTGAATCTTCTTAGATGCGATATCCTTGAACTATTCGGTCATTTTGTGTAAACGATGATACATTTCACACAAATATCTAACACGACTTTGTGGTTCTCATGATTATGTCTGTTTTGGTCACGAACATCTCCTGGTTTGTAAGAATTAAAGACAACTAAGCCCCGTTAACATAATTGAGGTGACCCCACTTCGTTCTCACAGAACCGATTAAACCTTAACAAGTAAATAAAAATATAAATGATCAATATAATGGTCTGAATACCCGTTCGGCCAAATGTCAAATCAAATTAACTCTCGTCTATAACTTGTTCGTCGTTTATGAATTGCTACACAACATATATATATATATATTATTAGCTAATATGTTAGTTCATAAACGTTAAACAAGATTAACCGAAAGAAATATTAAGAATAATTTACAATAATATTACAATATGTACTGCTATTGTCCATAGGTATAACATGAGTAACTAACATCTTAAAATTCTAATTTTAATAACATGAATAACTGACATCTGAAAATTCTAGTTTTAATAACATTAAATTGGTTATTTTGTCCTCTACAAAATTATAGAACATTAATTAGTTCATTGTGAATGTAAAGTAGTATATTTATTTCGTTGAACTTAATTAACAATACCAAACATCTCCAAATTAACCCACGTAAACTGTATGACAAATTTGAAGTAATTTTCTCTTTCACATACATACGTAATTAATTAACTAAAGACCAATTGCAAACGGTACTCCAGCTGCCGGAATCCACGAGCCTCCGGCAAGGAAACTTCTGACCGTGAACTTGCCGGCCTCCGCGACGGTCGTTATGGCGTGATACCCGGGCCAGTTGACCCTCCCTCTGGTGGCGGCACCCGGTCCGGTGTTCATGTACTCTCCATAATAGAGAGTGTTGAGGGCAAAGGTGGCGCTCCAGGGAAGCCAGCCGGCGGGGAGAATCATAGCGTCGAGAGAGGTCTTCATGATGACCGTCCTGGAGTAGCGCTTCCAGGGGCGGCCGAGGTAGGTGGGGGAGGCCGCCGAGATGCGGGAGTTGTGGATGATGATGCCCGTGTTCTCGGCGGGGTCGGACCTCCCCTGGGCGGTGATGGTGTTCTTCTGCCCGCTCATGGGCTTGCGGGCGTAGATGTTGCATCCCTGCAGGACGGCCACCGCGTCCCCGAATATGAAGTCTACTGTTCCGTAGATGTCGCACTCTCGGTAGAATTGCCGCTGAGAGTAGACGTACAGGGTGTCCTGGTACCCTTTGAAACTGCACCGGTAGAATACCGACTTGTCCGACCCCGATCGGAGAGCCACCGCTTGGTGTTTTTGTGGTCCTGCGCTGTTCTCGAATGTCATGTCTCTCGCAATGAAACCGTCGCCGGAAACACCTGTAAATAGGTGATCATTATCACTAAGTGTTACCACAACTTATATAACAGTTCAAAACTTCATTTATTTTCTTCAACACTCTATCTCCAATAAACTATTTAAATTTTTAGCCTTACCCAACTCAAGTATACTATATATATTGTTTTGATAAAAAAAATATCATTCTTAACGTGTAATTAGGAATAACCAGAACTACTTTTTAGGATTATTTCATGGTGTAGGAGCCGAGCAAAGGGATTTCCCGTATCCTTGAAATACAAAGTGAGATGAGAAAACAGAAACAAGATAAGTTGATGAGTAATTACCAAAAGTTGAAGTTCGGAAAGTAGTGGAGCCATCACGGGCATTTTTATTGCCAGTAACGACGGTGGCATCAATTCCATCACCAATAAACATTAAATTAGTGAGCGACCTCTTTATCTCCACATTCTCTTTGTACACACCCGCCTTTACGTGTATAACCACCCTCTTATTTCCACCTCCTCCTCTCCTGGCTGCCGCCGCCGCTACAGCCTCCGTTATAGTCTTGTAATCACCGGAGCCGTCTCCGGCCACCACGATGTCCGGTGCCACCGCACCCTTATTCTGGAGAAGCTTCCGATCAGACGGGGACAGCCAGGTCGGGAAGGACGAGGTTGACGGTTGAGCGGAAGCAGGTAATTTGTTTATGGCAAGGGAGTTGCTGAGCAAGTTGGAGAAGTTAGTGAAGAGGATGGGTAAGGATTGGAGGTGAGAAGAGAGGTCCAAATCATGGAATGCGTTGAGGCATGTTTGGTGATTGGCCATGGCTGCACTCATCCACGTTTGTCTCTCCATCTGATTGCTTGACCTCACCGACCGCCCAAGTTGGTGCACTGACTCCGAGTACACCTCCACGCAATCTGACCAAGCCAACTTCAACTTCAACTCGTCTGATGTTTTTCCAAACAATTTGGTGGAAGCCAATCTCTCAACCTCCAAAGCCTGCTCCATGGTGACTCTCAGCGATACGTCCAGAAACCCATAATCATGTACATGATCGATATTCAGCTGGTTGCTCATGAAATGGTGGCACACTTGAGGGTAGGGTGTTTGGGAGCATGACGTAATGGGGGCTCCATGGACACAAGATATTATCACTGCTAGGACAATAACTACACAACTATTGATCCTATTAGAACAAGAAAGCGCAAAATGATTATTAAGGTTATCCATGAAGATGTAATAATAATAATATATTGTGCTATGTGATGTGATGATATATACAATCAAGGATCGGAGGGACTTTATATATAGAGGGAGTTATAAGAGGGTGGGTGTGGAAAGGTGATGGAGTCGTGGAAAATTTGGATTTGGAGGCATACATAACAAAGAATCTTGTGCTTTACTCCATTCTAGGGATACTTAACTACAACATTCAATAATTACCTTGTCACCATGTGTACGTATGTATGTTTGATGGACTTTTGCCCCGTATGTATTTGAATTTAATTTCAAAGAAACAGCATATATATAAATGTACAACTAACAATAAGACAATTATAATGACATTTTCTTTACAAGCAAATTGAAGTATTATTAAAAAGATAGGAAACTCAGATTCTAAAAATGAAATAAAAGTATCCAAAAAAGAACCCCATTAAACAAATGATTAAAACGACAAAATCTTAACAAATTTTAGAGGAGAGGAAGACTAATTAGTAGTTTGTGATCATATATATAAATGACATTTGTGAAGACAGGTTACAGGCAAATATAAATCATCATTAAGTTTACAGTAAATGTCTATTAATGTTTAAGTGCTTTGGTTGATTGGAAAATTTCTTCTGTTAATTAGCTAGCTAGGAAGTTTAAAAAAATTCTTGTGTTATATACATAAATATAAATTAATAGAGTATATATTAATGAGTTAGGCCCTATATATACATTTACGTAGCTAAAATGAAGTGTTCAATGTTATTAATTAGGTTGCATTCAAACATCCACACTGTTAATCATGAAATTAAGTGATTAGGTTGGCACTGAAGATGATGTGGCTCTTCTAATTGAGACTCTATTTTCTGCCAGAATTTAATTAATTAAGATGTTTCATGAATAGAGTTATAGATCTGTTTTTCTAGGACACTACATGACAAAATAGACCCTCCAACCACAGTCACAAACCAACAACATCCATCCTTAAACATATTTTGGTTAGTGTGTTCCTATTTGTAATTTATTGTTGATGGATGCGTGTTTAAATTCTTATAAGCATGGTTTTGATTGCGTAAATCTCAATCAAGAGGAACAATTAATTAATGGTATTATTATATGCCATGCCACAAAAATTGAAGCTGATATATATGGGATGATCATTCAATATCCATATCATCAGATATTTATACTATAATTAATTATAAGGTATTAATAAGTAAAAAATAATTATGTGTATACACTTTTTTAAATGTATTTCTTCTAATAGTGTTATAATTTACTCACATGTACAACTGTAAGAAGTACATATAACAAGCATTAAAAACTAAACTAAATCTACTCCACTTAAGCAAATTAATATAATAATATATAGTTAATGAAAAGTATAGTCTACTGTATATATGGTTAATTTGAAAGACGAGATGGATGTGTTGCAGGAAGTATGTCTATTTTGGCACTACAGGTTGACCTAATCGATCCCATTCCCATACATGCATGAAAGTAGCTGCACATGAAAATATATTGTATGTGTGAAGTTTGAGGTCATCGTGATGATAACAACCAGCGAAAAGATAAGATCACTAATTGCCAACCCAATGGCACTGTATCCACACAATGCCACTCCTAAACCTGCCTAATAATTGGTGCTGACCCAGTCAAACAGGCATTTTTTTATAAGTATTTAACCCTTTTCAAATTCATGTTTGCAATTATTGCGTCAATTTACCAAGCATAAGTATAAATCTAATTGTAATTTGCCCTTTACAACCATATTTAGCTTGCTTGCAATTGTTATTCTTAATCCCAACAAGTATACAAGTTCCTTTTCCCCTTTTTCTCATGTATAAAGAATTTTATAGATCAATATAGGTTCATTGTTATGAAGTTTATACGTAAATATAAAGTAGTTATATATATATTATATAGTTATGTACATGCAAAAAGTTCAGTTCTAATTATAAGTTTATTCACTTATTTTGTTCCAAAATAATCACATTTAATTTTATGTAAGAGTTGATATGATCATTTTTATCATATAAGTTTCTCATATAATGGCAGAAAATATGTGTGATGTTCTTAAAGGGTTGCACTCAAAAGGTAGCGTCTGATAGCAACGTTCGCGCGCGTTACTGTAACAAAAGGCAACACACTTTATCCTTTATGGTCATGTTTTATGCCTGTTGTTTTTAAGGAGAAAACTAGTAGCGATAATATTTATTTCTTCATATAAAAATTTAAAAAAAATTGACGTTAAAGTATATAGGTTTAGCATTATATATGGGAAACTACAAAATAAATATATGTCGTAATTTACTATTTTTATTTTTGTGTTTATTTTTATATAGCTTACAGTATTTTTCAGAAATATATCTTGTTGACGATAAATTGAAAATATTCTAAATGTAATTAAGTTGGTACATTAATTATTAAAAGATGTATGAATTTCTTTTTGTTTGATGTTAAATGTAATGAACATTGATGATTTTAGTATTTTAGGAGTCCATATCGATCAATTAAGAGAAGTATATATAAGATGGTAGTAGCTGGTAAAGACATTTTCCTAATTACTAATTAAAATGGGAGTTTGGAAGCGTGTCATAATATGTTTCATATACATGCATTCATTAATGATCATTGATTGCTAGGATAAATCACTTAAAAGTAGTGTATTTGTTGTTTTGTAATTGGATGTATTGGTGAAAGAAACTGAAATTGATATGATGTGGTCCCAAATCCAATTTTATAATTATATAAATTAAACAATGCCGTTGATTAATCAACTAAAAATTTGTTGAAGTAAAAGCTCATACATATACGAGTGTAAAAGAAAAATAAACTTCATGCGTGTACAAGCACGAGAGAGAAGTTAAGTTAATCACACATGAAAAGAATTAAAATTAAAATGGGTGTATAAAAGAAAGAGTACTTGTGGAGTTCAACCCGATATGGAGAACACAGTTTTACGAGATTGCTTCACTGGTTGGATGATGATGTATTTTGAAATTGATTGTCAAGCTCTTTGTCTGAGTCGATGTCCTTTTTGTTAGGCTCGGTATGATGGTAAAATTTTATTATCTCAACATTGTATCATCTGGTTTATCGCCATTGCCAATTTTAAAAGAAATTCTTGAGATCCTTCCATTGCTCAATATCTCTTTTAATTTGGGGTTTTGGGTTGCCCTTTCCATCAATGAGATAACACCCACACTTGACTCATCGATTTCAACCACCTCACAAACAAGTGTTCATGATATATCCAATATTTCAGAATATAATCTATGTGATTATGCCACCCGAATTTGGGTCGTATGTAAGTCCTTGGACTTTACAAGTCTCGCAACTGACTCGAAAATGATCAAATTCGTCGAAACTATTAAGGCCGGACACAAGGCCAAACTCACCTCAAACCATTGAGATTTCACCCAAGCTACGAGATTTCTTTTTTTTCTTTGCTTGCTCCTAAAAAATTTTATGTAATATTTTACTTATGTATCTCTCAAACTCTTTTTTTGTTTCTCTAAATTTTTTCGCTAGTTATTTAATAAATTGCTCAGTTTTGGTGCTAGAAAAAAGATAATCGCGTAGCACATTTTTTAGATACTATTGTTCTCTGGGGCCCAGATATTGAGAGGTAGGGGAAGACTTAGTTCTTGACTCCCATGCTCGTGTATTAACTTCCGACATATCTTAATAATACATCTATGTCGTTTTACTCAAAACAAATAATAATAATTAAAAAGAAGTTGAGATTGCTTGTGATTCAGATTAGACACCAGAATGTTGGGCTGGAGGAGAAGAAAGGACATGGTATATTATAATCAGTTGCTGAAGTGGGCCTACTTATCGAAATGGGCCCAAGTGAATTGAAACATTTAAGGCCAAGCAGGCGAGAGGGAGTCGACAAATGTATTTGACCAAAGCAAGGGCGTTGGCTGTTGGAGACGTCAGCCTTGAGCGGGCCGTCGGGAATGTCCTCGAAGCCGTGGGCCCCATAGTCCACATGGCGGGACATGTATGATGCCAGGTGGCGGGGTTGCGGTGGACCGCGATGGAGTAGCCGGAGAGGGAGGCCAGGGTAGAGGGTGGCGCTGCAGCTCGTCCGGATGAGGCACAGAAGAAGATGGTGTTGAGTGCTCATAGTCATCTTATGTTTGTCTTTGCTTTCCTGCACTTGGGTTTCTTATGTTATGTAGCCTCGACTTCCAGCATTAGGATTTCAAATCCATTATTTATGCCCCTCTAATATTTCCTCTTTGCCTTACTCATAACTAGTCTAGTGTGTAAATTTCTACTACTTACTACCCCCACTTATAACTTTTGGTGTGGGTCCAAATAATTGCTTATACATAATCTCAACATAAATGTTTCACCTTTTAGTTATGTCATGTATTCCATCTCTCTCTCGAGTAACTTCATGGTATATGTTAGTAACCATCATTGCATATTCATTATTAACTTCTTGTAACTATCTATTAATTATAACAAAGCATAAGTATTGATAATGAAATACTTGTAGGGATGTATATATAATAATCAATCGTATATATATTTAAAATGTTTGATAGAAATAATGTAGATGAAAATGATATTTATTATTTAGTATTGAATGACCGGTTAAAGTTTGATTAAAGTAGGTAGTAGTTAAATTTGATTTGACGTATAACAGTCGACTGAATGTTGATTAAAGAAAGTAATAGTCAAACTTGAGTCGATGTAGAACAGTCAACTAAAGCTTGATTGAAGTAGTCAGTAGTCAAACTTGAGTTGATGTAAAACGACCTATTGGAGCTTGATTAAAGTAGATAGTAGTAGTGGAACTTGAAACTTACAACTTTGACCCTAGAATAGGGCGATTCCAATGCCAAGAGGCAGAATCGTTACTTAAAACTTAGACCATTTATTATATGCATTGTTTAGTGCCTTGAATACTTTGGATTGACATTTTTATTGTTGGTCTACCACCCACGGTGGCTAGTTTCTTGATAATTTCTCGGCGTTTTATAATTTTGCTACTTATTGTTTATAAATGCTAGTACTTGTTCGAGACTATTGAGATTTGGATCGAGATTTGAATGATTGATCATTGTTTACATCACACACACATCACCAACTTTTATGCAAGTTTTAATTGATTTTACACTCAAAACAAACTTTTTACAATAGCACCCATATTTTGATCCTCGTGGAACACGACGCGTCAAGTATAATCCAAAGCTTACATCACTTGATGAACAACAAATACACCCTCCCATAGTCGGCGTAGTAGTCGGCGTAGTCTGTGGACACCAGGCCGCGTAGGATGTCACTAAG
>JAYMTP010002125.1:0-20883 GCA_036897365.1 Geranium brycei
TGACAAACGAGTCCATAATACTCAACCAAATACAAACACGTTCATAGTCCAAATACAAACCAGTGTCGCTGGAGTTTTTGAACAGACTCCTAGCAGCTCAGAGATATTGGTCAGCGAAAAAAAAACGAGAATTAATATGCTTAGAAATTTACAAAATTCATCCAAAAGATTGTGAATTTTTTACATTTTATGTATTTTTTTGATCAATCAAACTATTTAATAATCTGACAATATTTATATGTTTGTTGATGTTGTTGGATTTTTTTAACATTGTGTAAATTATATTTGATGAAATAAGAGTGAATCTATTTTAATTATTTCATTTTATAGCATTTTAAAAATAGTACCGCGCATCCCGCCGAGCTACACCTAGTTATAATAATTATGGGAAGATCTTGAGAGAGCATGAATATACAAATACAAGCCAACCATAATGAACAAAAATAGCTTAATCTAGAGATACTTGAGTTCTACAACAAGGCAAAGACATAGAAACCATTTCAAATCTCCCATTTTCCATGTCCAACTTTGGATTCACATCAACCTCAAATTTCAGAGGGCTGTTCTTGCCCTGCTGCAGCAACATCCTCAGCAGGATCAACCAGATAAAATCAAACTTCATATTTCTACTACATTTGTGTTTTTTCCCCAATTCCATGCTCTTGTCTGCATCTGACGAGCACAAACCAGCATCGCCTTCCCTCACAGCATTTCGGTCGAGTTTTTGTTCCCCATGACAAGAGTAGACTCTTTCTGCTCTGATGTTTCCAAACAACAGTTCAGCAGCCTTGTTTGTGACGAGGAGTGGTATGTATTCGAGTTCGTCCCAAACGTACAGCTGCAGTGGAATCGATCATTTAGCGAGTAAAAACAGGACAATAGAAACAAACACGTCAATAAATAGTTAGTTGAAATGCACGATGGGTTTAAAATTGTTCACCATCCTGACTTGGTGGGACTTGCGCTGAATTAGGCTCATCCTCAGAACTCAGAAGCAACATGTTTAAGAAAATGTACTGGATTCTCGAGAAATTGGGCGATGGACTCGCAGCTCGTGAACATAAATCAAGAATTCGAATTTGGTAAACCGATTCTTGAATCAAGCCTTGGGTAACATTTATGGCAGGCGATAAATTTTCTTTTCTTGAAAAACACTCTTTTGTAACATCGGTGAATCTGAATTTTTCACTCTGATGACAAAACGTATGTCGTGTAATTATCAATGTTCTAAAATGCTCCGACTTGTCTGGTTAATCCCCATTTAATCCTTTCTGGCTATATTTTCGGTCACCCCGCCCATTTCGTAAAGTATTCTACCCGGTTTCCCGACAGCTACCCAATATTCGGGGGATCTTAATCCGGTTAATTTTCTAGTAATCCCCGACTAATCCCCTATTAATCCTCTAAAGGCCCTCTCCACCCAACTAGCGCCTAGCGTTTTTCAGAACACCGGTAATCATCAAGTGTCTAGAGGAAGAATGTGCATAAGAATACATTATGTTTAAAATTTCTATATATATATGAAATGATTGTGAGGAAATTGCACCTAAAAAAGGAGTGTCAAAAACATAATAGGGCAGTAAAAGAAATCTTTACCATGAAAGGCCTATATATCAAGCCGACTGCATGAAGCCGATTTGTGCTTTTCTGGCATATGAGCGGAACACAGTTCTGATCCAGCCGAGACCTGTTGCAGCATCAAATTAATCAAATATCACAATAATTTCATATTTAGCAAAAATAGCAGCGCAGTAAACATCAAATTACCCGTGCTCTGAGTCCAAAGGGGAGCCGCATAGCTGGCAGCCCGTGCAAATGAAGTCCTCCACTACATTGGCGTCTCCTGTGAGAGATAGTCTCCTCCTGATGAACATATATTCCTTGTCCACTTCTCCGAGAGCTCTATCATTAAGCGGCAGAAAGATCTCGCCCACTGACGCGTAAAATATTGTCTTGCAGGAATTGGTCAAGCGCGATACTTCTAAAAGGGAGAGACAATTCCAAGACTTTCTTTCTTCTGGTACGTTCCAGTTTATTGCTGGTTGTTGCCCGACCTGCCATGCCAATTTTTCTCAGTAAAAGTTCCTAAAAACTAAAGATCATGGCATTGCAATAAGCATGAGGTCGTTGGTTCCGATCCCCATCCTGGCGATACTGGTATTTATTTCTTGCTGATAAAAAGAACTAAAAGCTAATCGTTAATGTAATAGAAACTCGGGAATTGACATTCGGAGAACAGTTAGCACGTTTACTATCACCAAAGAAGCATTTTTTTGCATGAAATAAAGCAAACAGTATAAGCGCTCATAATCCTAATGCATCAAATGCATAAGGTCAAAGGGTTTGTCTATACCTGAGGGTTGGGAAGTTTGACTCTTCGAATAGTAGATCCAGCTTGTTTTGCCCATTCTACTACCTTCCTAAGCTTTTCCTTCATTGTGAACCCAACTTCACACTGTCCTATCAACTCATCTACCCCTACAGATACAAAATTATTTTAGGCTTCATTTATGACTTGAATTAACTAGCTAGCTTCCACATCCATCAACCTGATAAACTCTAAGCAGTTACTAATCTATTTGATATTGAAATGTAGAGGCAAAGGTTAGATTCTATGCATTCAATTGAAGTGCAAGAACTTGTATAGCCCACAAATATCTGAACTAGTGGAAGTAGCAACACATGAAAGTTACGAGAAAATGGAATACCCTTCGAGACAAGTGATTCAAACGGATGGATTAAGCATCTTAATGACGAGTGCTGGACAGTTCTTGCCTCGACAATACCTCCAAATGAAGTGATCTTGACATCTGATTCACACATATTCAGTAAAAACACGTTATTAATACTCCACATGATATAAAAGGATATTCAAGTGGTTTGAGCAGAGGGAACATATGCTTAATAAAACATTGCTTGGAGATCTTTAACTAATGCAACTCGAATAAAACACACAAGTGATACCAACTAATACTTAGTAGCCCAAATCGCAAGCCTTATGGTGAGCACTAGTTAGCTAATGTTTGATTCATTCCAAGGACTGAAACTAAAGTTAAGAAAACATCATTCCCACCCAACCAGCTGACTTGAAGATTCATTGCAACAAGCATCAATCATGCGTTCCGGTAACATGTGACGCTGATCAAGTCAAAGAAGAAACAGTCCAAACTACACTTAGTCAGTGAATCAACCAAAAAGGTTGAAGGCAAATTATCTCAACATATTGTTCCTCAAAATCAAACACAAAGGGGATTGATCACACATCTCTACACGACAGAGACATACAAATAGCTCATAGGGCCTGCACTAAAAATCATAGCAATTAAAACCATCACACTCACAACTCACTGCCTCCAACTAGTAATTATATACTCATACAGACACAATCAACCAAAAAACAAAGAACCACTCAAATGCATCCATACATGTAACTTTCACTGAATCTATAGAATTGATGAGTGCCCATTTGACCCATCAACTAGAAAGTAGCAAAAACTATGAAAAGATGTTAACTTTGCAACAAAACGATATCACCAGCAACGGCCATGGAGCCCATTTGCTTCTGCCACAAGCTCACAGAAAAAAATGGCCTCGTCTCGTCGCCCACCTGAATGTCTGTCCTCACTACCTCTCCACCTTTCGACAACTTGTACTGTGCCACCACAAAGCATCGATTAACAAAAATTGAAAAACCTTATTTGTGATTGTCGAGAGAGAGAGAGGACCTGAACAGGAGAGCAACGGTGAACGAAGACTAGAAGCTGGACAAAATCGCCGATGTGAGAAGCGGCACGAGAGAGATCGATTAGAGGGCCGTACCATCCGATTGCTGAACCCATGGCTAATTTTTCACTGTGGCTTTATTGTGTCAAACGCCCCCAAATAGCTAATTTCGTCCTCCGTTTCATTCTATTAGAGAGAGTGAGTCTTTCAAATGCCCACAAAATAAAAATTGAAACCGAACTGATGGAATGTACTTTAATTTTTTTATAAATTAATTTTCATAAATTAATTTACAGATTTTGACTTTTTTTTTGCTGGTCAGATATTTTTAGACTCGATTGATGAAGATCGATGACTTAAAATGAATCACGAGTAAAAAACAGTTAGTTTTTATCAGTTCTAATTTTATAAGCGAAAACTGAATCGATGGAGTTTTGGTTTTGTTCATAATCAAACCGAATCAGTTCGATTCTTTCCGATTCAATTATTTTTCAAGTTAGTTCGGGTCTGTTCAGTTTGATAACACTAATGTCTAATCAGGATGACAACATAACAAGTTTGAAGTCGTTTTAGTAAACTCATCTCCATCTTTTTTATATCGTGTACACCAGGGGCATGTTGCGTTCGAAGATTTTTTTCATACCTATTAAGAACATGTCTGACAAAAAAAAACTCCAACTATGCTGGAATTCGATAGGTGTGATTTGATAGGTATAAGACATGTCTCATTGACATTAATGTATAGAGGTCAAACATTCTAAATTCAACAGATATCTCCAATTTGACATGATATATAATAATGATCACTAGTCTTATCTTGAATCTACTATTTTTAACATTCTTACTTTCAAGCAAGAGAATTCAACAATTTTCTTATGTTTATTTTAGATATACAGGTTTAACTTCTTTTTTTTTTGCATGTGAGTCATATTAAAGTGTACATGTGTATATGTAAAACTTTAGTGTATGCATGTTGAATACCACACTATGTCTATTAAGAACGAGAAAGGAAGAAAAAAAATTAAAATGACATTATTTTGAAATTTTAAATGACAAATAAAGATATTTTAGTGATTTTACAATAGACACTAATACTATTAAGTTAATTAAATGATAGTATAATAAAGTGAGAAAATATTATTAGTTGATTTCTCGCAACAAAAAATCAAATATAATCACGAAAAAATGATTTCTACTCAACTGTATTTACGTTAAAAATATCAGTGTTATAAATATCTTCGACTTGTCCGACTAATGCCTGATTAATCTTCCGACTAGTCACCGATCAATCTTCTATAATTTTCGATTAATCATTCAATCCGTTTATTTTTCAATTAATATCTGACTAATCCTTGATTAATCCTCAAAATACCTTCTCCACCGACTAACGTCTAGCGATCTTTACAGCATTGAAAAACACCAAGCTTACATGAAGTCAAGTTCTTCATGTTGACCAAAGAAAGAAGTCAAGAGTCCTCCACGTTGACCAAAGAGAGAAGTCAAGTCCTTTGTTATTCAAGCCATCTCCAAGACCACAGAAACAGAACCCACATCAGCTCAGCTAATAGACCATCCAACGGTCCAAATATGACCTGGCCCACCAGTCCCATCATACAGAGACACAGAGGATCAAAGCTCCAGTCCTTCCTCCACCCTTGATTCAAGCTAAGCAGCCACTAATTAGAGTATCAATTCGCCAACAATCAAGTTGAATGCCATTTCCACAAATACTTAAACATCGCTGAACTTGAATTGCTTCGTTATTCAATGTATCTGGACGCAACCTAAAATTCCCAGTCCTCAATTTAAGCCCTCTCGAAGCCTTTGAATCGAAGCAACAGTCCCAGTTTCGATCGGAGGGTTCGAAATTTAGAATCACAAGCTACCCTTTTCTCGTGGCCGCCATGTCCCCAGTTTCCGCCAATGAAGAGGCCGTTTCGAAGCCTCCACAGGTGTGCCCAGTTCGTTTTTGCTTCGATTTGTGACTGGGTTTTGGGTTTTCTCATGTGGGTTTGGCCCTCTTGGTTGTTTTATTTAAATTTGTGGGTTAAAAATGGTGTCTTTGTTTGATTTGATTGAGGAATGTTTGTGATGGGTGTGGTCTCTGAACTGAACTGGGGAAGAAATAGCTAATTTGTTCTTTTGTGGCTATGTGAGCATCAATATGTTGTGGCTCTATATTGAATTGGTGTGAAAGAGTGGATGTTTAGAATTAGACCCTATAGGTTCTGGTAGATTGTTCCATTTATCATCTGAAGCTATGATTTGGTTAAACACTTGAATCAAGGTCCTATAGTTTCAGAGAGAGAGAGAGAGGAGGATGGTGGTGTGGTGTGGCATTTTCTTAGACTTGCTGAAATGGACTTTTGAGTTATTATATTTTCACTTTCTAATTCTAGTTATGTATTGCTCGTTCTCAATAAACAATTATTTTTGCCATTCCATGGTTACGAAGATGGCCTTTCTGATCATTGGTGTTGGTGAATTGTGACCAATTCCTTTAGAAGTGGTTAGAGCGTGGGTTATGCTATATTCATATGGGATAGACTAATTGCATATGCTTAAGGTTTGCACTTCAAACCATTTGAAGTTTGATGGTGTCTTGGTTGAGCTTGAAGCTTTTTTGCGGAGTTATATTATTATGAGGATTTCACCAGGCATGGAAGTGGGTCGGTTGTGCTGGATTTGTGTTTATATATTATGTGGTAAATTGTTTCTAAATGCATAGTGAAAGTTTCAGCGATATGTAGAGCCGTTTTCATAGAAGTCCAATGTGTTTACTGCAAGATATGGAAACCAGTTTCGAGGAAAAGGATAGAATATGAGAATTTTTATCTTCGGTGCTGTAGTTGTTACTTAGAAAGCTGTGAAATTTGAGTCAACAAGCCGATTAGGGATGGACTATTAGGAATGTGCTTATATGATTCTCTATGAGCATGCGCGCATACATATATATTAAAAGAATTGTGTTACCGTCAACATTTTGTTTTAAAATTGATATAGCATAACTAGGGTTCTTAAATCGTATCGGTTGATTATATAAATTATACTCTATCCGATTATTTCAGGTTGCAAAACGCTTGGAGAAATTCAAAACTACGATCTTCACACAAATGAGCGCGCTAGCCATCAAGCACGGAGCAATAAACCTCGGCCAGGGCTTCCCCAACTTCGACGGTCCTGATTTTGTCAAGGAAGAAGCTATACAAGCCATTAAGGACGGGAAAAACCAATACGCCCGTGGATGCGGCGTTCCCGACCTGAACTCCGCAATCGCCACCCGGTTCAAGAAAGACACCGGACTCGCGGTGGACCCTGATAAGGAAATCACCGTGACATCTGGCTGCACAGAAGCAATTGCGTCTACCATCTTAGGCTTGATAAACCCTGACGATGAGGTGATTGTCTTTGCTCCCTTTTACGATTCCTACGAAGCAACACTATCCATGGCCGGCGCCAAAATAAAAGGCATCACTCTCCGTCCCCCGGATTTCGCTGTCCCTATCGACGAGCTGAGGTCCGCGATCTCGAGGAACACCCGCGCGATCCTCATAAACACGCCTCACAACCCAACGGGGAAGATGTTCACCAGGGAGGAGCTCGACGAGATCGCTTCCCTCTGCATTGAGAATGACGTTTTGGTCTTCAGCGATGAAGTCTACGACAAGCTGGCTTTTGAAGCGGAACACGTCTCCATAGCGTCACTCCCGGGGATGTTCGAGCGCACGGTGACCATGAACTCGTTGGGGAAGACGTTCTCGTTGACGGGGTGGAAGATCGGTTGGGCGATAGCTCCCCCGAGCCTGACGTGGGGAGTGAGGCAGGCACACTCGTACCTCACCTTCTCAACCTCCACGCCGATGCAGTCGGCCGCTGCAGCGGCCCTGCGAGCGCCGGACTCCTACTTCGCGGAGCTCAAAAGGGACTACGCGGAGAAGAAGGCAATTTTGGTGGAGGGGCTTCGGAATGTCGGGTTTGAGGTGTACCCGTCGAGTGGAACCTACTTTGTTGTTGCGGATCACACCCCGTTCAGGCTGGAAAACGATATTGCGTTCTGCGAGTATCTGATTAAGGAAGTCGGGGTGGTGGCGATTCCCACGAGCGTTTTTTATCTGAACCCGGAAGACGGGAAGAATCTGGTGAGGTTTACATTCTGCAAAGACGAGGGAACGCTGAGGGCTGCTGTTGAGAGAATGAAGCTGAAGCTGAAGCAAAAATGATCCAACCAGCCAAGTAAGATTCGTATTATTTACACTACATTATGTTATATGTGTTATAGATTCGTGTTATACTTTAAATCACCCGATTTGGTAATAATTTGTCATCGAATATGATTTGTTCCGATTTTGATGATTGGAATTTGTGAACGAGCTCGTTATTGGAGCGAGTAGTGTTATTTATCAAGATTTGATCCCATGATGTTATTTTCTGAAAGCTCAGCAGGCCAAACAATGAAATGAAGTATTGCCAAACATGCCTATATTAACTTTTTTCCTTTGGTAGCATTTTCTGTTTGGTATGTGAGAAAGGGAAAGAAAATGTTGGAGAGAAGCTGCATCAGTATTGCAGAAATGGGTTTTCTGTTTGGTATGTGAGAAAGGGAAAGAAAATATTGGAGAGAAGCTGTATGAGTATTGCAGAAATGGGATCTCTGTTCTCATACCTTTTGATGTGCTTTGTCTGTGTAAATTGTATGTAGCTAAAATGATACTATGTATAGCATAAAGTTGATAGTGCCATATGCTTTCTTGCACCCTTTATATCATGAAGATAAAGAGTATTCCATAGAAGGTTAGGCCTTGGAATTATGTCGAGAAAGAGGTGTAAACAAGTTGAATCGAATTTAATTTTGTTAAGGTTCGGCTCAAAGAAAATTGTCCGGCTTGAGTTCAGGTTCGAAAAAAGTATTCTATGGTTGAATTTCCCCCGACTTGGGTCAATTTGTTTAGATTTTGGTGTAAATAATGATTAGAAATTACATTAAAATTTTAATGATATTCAATAATATATAATTAGCTAAATATTAAATGAGTTAGCTAGTCAGCTTGTTGAGCTGTGATAGGTTAGGTTCGAATTCAATTTGTTTAAATTGATTTACATTCCTACTTAAAAATTCTCTTAGTTTATGTTTAGTTCTTGAATAATATTTTGAGTGAATTTCATCTAAATATTTAAAATTGAAGTTATTGGGAAAAGTTAAGTCTTCAAATGACAAACTCAAATTTAATTTAGAAAGAAGTTAACAAACAAAATATGCAGTTTTCTTTGGAAATTACGAAGAGTAACTTTGAGACATAAATAGATTTAATAATCGATTGTTTTAACTTTATAAAATATTTGGGTTATGTATATATACATACATATGTGATATACATGAAGATAAAATATAAGAAATTACTTTGGATAAGCTGATTTAAATAGCAACCCACTAAAAAAATAGAATAAACCAACTCCAAAATTAAATGGTTAACCGCAAATGTACAATACTAAATGAATTGTCCACCAAAACATACAATTATATTTCAGTTTTTCTTACAAATAATATACATGAAAAAAATAAATTACTCATTACAACAAAATCACATTAAAGAATGGCTCTGGCTCTAATGGTCCAGATTTGCTTCTACTCTGACCTTGGTTAGGGTTCGAGCCCTACACGTCTCGTGGGCTTTGAATTGAATAGGGTATGGAATAAAAAAAACACAAAATCATATTAAAAAAGTTTCACATACACGTATTTAAATGAATAGTCTACAAACCAAAAATTTATAAAAACTTGATAAATTATACAATAATTCAAAATCAAAATAACAGACAAGCCAAGTTTTTCCCGCCCAAGAAGAATCATCGATCTCAAAATCTGCCTAAAAGATCATCGACTTAAATATTCATCAAAACAACATTATTATATACTGTGTACCTACCAAAATATGACCACCACTCTAATCTTCCACAATCTTAAAAATCTTATAAAAATTCACAATTAAAATAAAATCATCGAATTCTCGACAAGCTCGAAACATTTTATCCTTATATGTAATTAATTTTTTTTAAGTAAATACACACAAGTGGACTCTTCTTTTTCGATCTCTTGTCAATTCACCGTCCAGTGATTATTACACTAAAAGTAACCATTAGAGCCATTACCTTTTGCACATGACAATCCAAATCCTCTGCACCCAATACCACAGTAGAACCCACCCTCCCGCTCAATCTCCACCGTTCAAAAAAAGAAAATCGATTTCTCGTGATCTCTTGTTTCCATTACCGGACCTCCGTACTTGGCATGTGATTAACCACAATCATCAACGTGTTATTATGTTAAATCATGTGTTGATTTCACCGGGACCGTGACGTGGCATTTCCTTAAGTACGAGATAAGAGAGTTTATAACGTGGAGATTTGATTTTAGCTCCAAAACATGGATGGGTCATGTGAATATCATGTGTAGCTGTCGTGAATATAATCGTACATGAATTATTAACAAGATTGATTAAGTTTGCGATAATTACGATTAACTAGAATATATGACGTTTTATTATGAGGCCAAACCTGTCATTACCATTATAGACTGTCAAGCTGTCCTTACCATATTGTAGAGTGTCAAAATATCAGAGAAAAAATTGCAGTTATATTCCTTTTTAATTATATGTGATTTTCTAATCAATTATATGTGACTTTGTAGTTGTTACTATTTTTTTTGAAGGAAAAATAATAATAGTAATAAATAAAAAAATCACATATAATTGCAAAACATTGAATTTAATAACTGCAAAGAGTTTCAAAAAATTGAATTTAATAATTATTTTTTATTATATGTGATTTTTATTTATCACTGCAAATAATTGCAAAAAATTAAATTTAATAATTTAAGATAATAAAAATTAGGGATAATTACCTCTCCTTATGTATACTTGATTTTCACTTACACCACCTGAAACACAAATGCGTTTCGTGAAGCCCCTTAAATCATCAGAAATTTCAAGTTATTCCTCCCCGTTAACTTTTTCTTGAAAATTTGGTTAACTTTTTTGAAAATGATAAAAATATCATTGTATTTAAAAAATTTAAAATACCCCATTAACTTGTTTTAAAAAATCATTTATAAAATAAATAATAGAAACCTGATATTATTATTATTATTATTTATTTTATAAAAGAAGTATGCTTTAAAAAGTAATTTTTTATTTTTTAAAAATATATGAGTGTTTTTGTCATTTTTTAAAGGAATTAGTAGAGATGGGTTGCTGAGAAAAAAATTGGAGAGATGGGTAGTTTGAGACTTTCAGTAAATTAAGAGAATTCACAAAACACATTTATGTTTGGGGAATATAAGTGAAAATCTCGGATAATTGAAGGGAGATATATAAAATTATCTCTAAATATTAATATTTAACTATCAATAATCTGTGTACTTTTAATTAAAATTGTGTGTTTAAAAATAGCATATATTCAAAATGATAAACTGCAATTTCTCGAAATAGTAGTTGTACAATTGTACTGTTATTGATTTTATGGAATAAAAGAATTAATTTATTTGGGATTTGAGTAGTGGATAAGATATGGTGTGAGCGTCCAGGTAGAGGTGCGAAACATGGGATATGGGAGATTATTATTTATTTAAAATAAAATGAAATGAAAGGAAAGAAAGAAACAATCGTGGCACGTGCCGGCCTGCAACAGTAAAGCGAAAAGGAGGCGAATCAATCTGAAGATCCGACGACCATAATATATTCCCGTCAACAGCGGCTCATCCACGGCCCTGGGTCTCCTTGTTTTCCCTCCACCCGATGCGCATCTCACGGTCCACGTTGAATCTCCTTGCCTCTCCCCCTCCGCACACGATAAATACACTAAACCCGCTCCCACTTCATGCCCTCTCTCTCTCTCTCTCTCTCTCTGACTCGGTTCCCTGCTAACGTGCGCGCTCCGTCACTGCTTATCGTGCGCCGCCTGAGATGTTCCCGGCGATATCCAGGTTCAGGAGAGAGTGGTGAGTCGACGACGACGACGACGAAGGCAAAGATCGGAAGGCTGAGATTGAATCATCACGGAAATGGACGGCCAGAAGCTCACCAGGACGCAATCATCGCTCCTCCGGTCGTCTCCGACGATCCGATCTTCGATTCACAGCCTCTCCTCCATCAACGACCTCGAGGACCTCCCGGAGGAGGAGGAGAAGAAACGGTTAAATCCTCACAACCGGTCCGGTTCGCTCCGGTTCTCAACCCGGTTCGCGCCGGTCCTGGCCGCGCTCGCGGTCCTCCTCGCCACCGTCCTGTTCCTCCTCTTCCACCTCCGTCGCCGGGAGGTCCCGAGCTCCGAGAACCTCCTCCTGGCGCTGATCTTCGTGGCGGCGACGCTCTTCTTCGCGAGCCGGAACAAGACCCTGATCCACCACGGCGCGGCCGCGACGAGGCAGCTGTGGAGCGGCCACGCGCAGAGGCTGGGGCTCCTGGCCCGGAGCAATGCGAAGCCGGTGAAGTGGTTCATCGGATACCAGACGATCAAGGACCATCACCACCACCGGAGGGAGAGGCGGATCATCAGGGAGGGCGTGGAGGTGTACAGCAATGGCGATTTCTACGAGGGAGAGTTCCACAAGGGGACGTGCAATGGGAGCGGAGTGTACAATTACTTCGTCCACGGCCGGTACGAAGGAGACTGGATCGACGGCCGGTACGACGGGTACGGGATCGAGAGCTGGGCCAGGGGGAGCCGGTACCGGGGGCAGTACCGGCAGGGCCTCAGGCACGGGTTCGGGGCGTACCGGTTCTACACCGGCGACTCCTACGCCGGGGAGTGGCTCAACGGCCAGAGCCACGGCGTTGGTGTCCAGACCTGCTCCGATGGGTCCTGCTACGTTGGCGAGTTCAAGCATGGGGTCAAGCACGGCCTTGGCTGTTACCATTTCAGGTGAGTTCTTGCTTCTTGTGTTTGTGGGCTTTCCATTTTTCACTGTGAGTTTGTGTTCTTGGTGACTGTGAACTGAAATTGCAATCTTTAGGCTAATTCCTTATTTGGGTTTTTGAGTTTCTTGAATCTTGGCTTGTTCTTGCTGGGAAATTTAACCGCGTAGGTCATGTGCTTGAGTTGGTTTTAGGGTCTTTTGGTTGGAATTGGTGTGCTTGGTTTGTTATGATGAACTGTGATGCAGATGTTTGAGGAATTTGGAGACTTTTCAACATTCCTTATTTGGGTTTTTGAGTTGATTCAATTACCATCTATGGATTGATAGTGATTTGTGTAGTTTCTTGAATCTTTGGCTAGTTCTTGCTGGGGAATTTAGTTGCATAGATCATGTGCTTGAGTTGCTTTTAGGGTCTTTCGGTTGGAATTGGTGTGCTTGGTTTGTTTTCACGAACCATGATGCAGGTGTTTGAGGATTTCAGAAACTTTTCAACATTCCCAACTGTATAATTTAAGTTCTATAACAATTATCTCCCAAACAGTTCGATTGTGTAGCTTTAATGCCACCTTCATATGGATGAATGTCTGCTGGTTGAAGTAGATGATCGATTGATTAAGGTCTTTATTGTCAGGACAACTGGGTTTTGGTTTCTGTTTCGGATCCAATTTGTTTATGTTGGGTAGTGTTTTTTTAATATGGCGAAGGAATCTATGGCTGCTGGTTTTGGATCTGAGTTGAATTATTATATTGTGGGGAGACAAAAACTCATGAGAAGTATTTAAATTTTGTTTTAGGAATGGGGATAGGTACGCCGGAGAGTATTTTGGGGACAAAGTCCATGGTTTCGGGGTCTATCATTTCACTAATGGTCACTGCTACGAGGGCTCGTGGCATGAAGGTCGGAAACAAGGATATGGAATGTACACTTTCCGAAATGGTGAATCTAGGTGCGGTGAGTGGGACGCCGGAACCCTAAAGATCCCTTCACCCCCAATTAACGATTCAGTCCTCCGAGCAGTTCAGGTACTTAAATAGTTAAATTTCTCCATTCTCTCTCAGAATTACCGATTTGCCCCAAAAGGGTAGACTTGAATTTGATCGTTGTTGTCGTTTATCCAAAGCAGGCGGCTAGAAGGACAGCGGAGAGTGCTATTGGGGTCCGCCAGGTGGACGAGCAGGTGAACAAGGCGGTGGTTGGCGCTAACAGGGCTGCGACGGCTGCTAGGGTCGCGGCGGTGAAGGCGGTTCAGAATCAGATGGACGGTAAGTTTTGTGAAGTCTGATCGGCCTAGGCGATGCGTGGCGTTCCCCTTGAAACTGTAAATTCTTACTAATTTTATGGGAATCAAACCCGGGAGAGCTGAAAACAGCTCTCCGGAGGTTGAAGGAAGAGAAGAGAGAGTGGTTGAAGGCTTTTTTTGCTGAGCAGTCACAGTGTAACAGTAACTTGTAAATATATCATCCAACCCAATGTATATAAGTGAAAGATTAATCTTCAAGAGCTTCTTTTTTTGTCTTGCGAGTGTGTTTTGGTTCATGGAAGCTCTCCATTGTTGTGCTTTTCACAGCTCCAGTTATGAGATTGTCATGGTCAAGAACCAAGATTTGGGTTCTTGCAAGATCTCATCCTGAAGAGACCCAAATAAATGTTTCTTGTGCTTGGATGTTCCCTACAAACACAAAGCTTTCAAGTCCCATGACTCGTACCAGAAGTCTTGGTTGTGTCAGTGGGACCCCAATTGGAGAAGTAATAAGGTAGTTTAGGAGGTTATGAGTTTAAAATGTACATGACACTTAAATTCATTATTTACAGAGAAAATTGTAAAAAATAGCTGGCAAAATTAGAGTTTTTTTTGCAAATTTATTATTGTTTTTATGTCATAATATTCAATTATTTTGTTATCAACTATACCTGTTTTGACATACGCTCTTCATTTAACTTTATTAAATGTCCTTTTTCATTTGTTTTAAGAAAGTTACAATCGTACTATTTTAGGTAGTTTTTACAATTTCTCCTTATTTATGTAACATGCGTGTTTTGTGATTTTATTTCTATCTCGATGAAATTGAGAATAATGAGTTCTCGTCAAATCTAAAATATTTTGTTATATTTGACACTATTTTAATACCATGAATTCAAAATCTAAATCGATAAACATCTTCTCCCGATTATATTTATTCAATAGGAGATCAAGATCTGGTTGTTAAATCCTAACAAGTGAGGGATGAGATCTTAGGACCATAGCATCATCACCCATACCAGAAAGCTCCTTCACAACAAATGGCCAAAAATAGGTGCCAACAAAACAAGACCTATCTTGCATATTTCCTCCCCAAAGAACTAGTTGTGTACAGAGGAAAAATAAAAATATTTGGCAGAATGTCTCCAAAAACAGTATGTGACAAATGGTGAGGCCAAGACCCAAATAAACAGGATAAATAAAATAAAATAGATATAAGGCAAAGAGGCATGTGAGGTGCTTGGTAGAGTATATATAAGATAATGCAGGCATGCAATGCAAGCACATGATGATGATGATGTTGTGGTGGGGGAGATTTGATCCAACATCAACACAAACCACTGTTGTGTCCCATTTAATACCTAAAATATGCAATCACTTTCTCTCTTTTGAATAAACTGAATTTTCAGAAATCTATGTTTGTGGTCTCTTTTTGTAGAGAGCCTAAAGGATTCAAAACATCTCCCTCCTCACTTCTAACCACTCCACATGCTTCCTTTCTCAAAAGTGAGTATTATAAAGGGTTTTATCACGAAAAGATAAGTTTCCTTATGTTACGTTTGAAGTTTTCATCCGTAAATTTAAATTTTTAGATGTATTAATTTTTTTAAATCATTGTTAGGAAAAATCGGTCATTTGCTAAGGAGGATCCCACCACGAGGAGGCTCGTATACACATTAGAACTCACTCTTCACCCAAAACACTAGTATATTAGATTTAAGTTGCAATGTGTATAAACACTTGTGATACCTTATAATCTTCTGATATGAGATTTTGAACTCATACGTAGATTTTATAATCTCACTCTCCACATTAGTCTCATCACATCAGACTGGTTTTCCCTAAGCCCTAACTGTGTCTCACTATGAGAGAAGTTGATTATGGTACTGAATACTGATCTTACCAGCCATAGGAGTACCTGATCCACTTTATCATAAGAGTCTACTGAATTAGGCTCTGATATCATTTTTTAGGAGAACCTGATTTTTACCAAGATTGAGCCAACCACAAAGAATCTCGTATACACATTAGAGCCAACTCTTAATTTAAAATACCAGTCTATTAAATTTTTAGTCAAATGCACACTTTAATATGTATATGAGCTTTCGTAAATTATCGGGTACGGTAAATCTCGTTTCCATTGTTTCATTCATAGAAAAAATTATTTTAATTTTTTTTGACATTGAGATGGGTATTTGGAGAAGCGTTTCTACACCAATTATAATGGTACTAACTATTTTCTTGAGTAAGCTGCAAGCTAATGCTGTACCACTCCTTGTACTGTAATGTTAATGTAATTAATTATTATTTTACTCAATTTTAAATTCATTAATGATGTTGTAACTAGTTTTGTATGTATTTAATTTAAATTGAATATCTGCCTTCTTGAATTTATTTTTTAAATTTTCTATAAAAAATACTCATCTAATTAATTGATTAGTTCTCAATTAATATTATATTAGTTTTAAACTAACTTTTTTATTAATTCTCAAAAGGTCATCTCCATTAAACTAACCCGTAACATTTTAAAATGGATGTATACATTTTATTTCAATCGATTTCAAACAAATCCAAATTAATTTATAATTTTATTGTTGAATTATTTTTTCATGTTGTGAAACAAAAACTAGTAATCAATTTTAATAAGAATAATAAAGATGCATGTCTTTTTCAAGAATTATCAGATTTTGTGTTCGTCATAATTAACACATTATCTCAGTTGTTTGTTTTCGATGCAAAATACATATATAAAATATGTATATTAATATATATGAAGATTATTTTATACATTTATTACTAGAAAAGTTGCTTCGGGATGCTAAATTGGACCAATATTAAATATCATTGTTTACTACTTTTATTCAACTGGTATATCGGTCATATCAAAATTAGAGTGATAGCATTATCTAATAAATATAATAAGACATTAATTATTAATTTAATGAGCATACAGGTCCATTTACAGCTTTTATAATACATATTTAATTTTCTGTAACCATTAATCAACAATTAATTGCGAGTTTAAACATATTGCTTAAACGTAACAAGTGACGAAACGGTGAAGCTTCCAATAATTAACCACCATTGGTTCGACCAAGTGGATATACATTTTTGTGCCAAAATAAATTAGAAACTTTACATATTCCCACGTAAAAATAAATAATATATTTCAATCGCATTTAATGCTACACGTTTTTTCATATTTAATTTAATTTATAGACAACTTGAGATAGTTTTTTATTCGATTATAAAAAAATAAAATTAACTCCTTACTCCTATAATTTTGTAAACAACAGAAATAATAATTAAAGTATTTGTTTTCTTTGTAAATATTCATTAAAATCCCTATAAATATAGTGTGCAAAACATTTTGACACATAAAAGTCGTGTTAGTAAATTATTGTGAAAGAAAATTTATACAAATTAACTTAACAAAAAGAACATTTCAATATCAATTTCTTACCCGAAAAATATTTTTTAATATGAATTTTGAGCCGAACATATGCTTTATTCATCATTTATATATTATATGAATTTTATAAAATAAAACATCAACAAAGCTCCATCCCGAACTGGTTCTTGATTGAGTACTAAAATATCCTATTAATTATTCTCCTATTTGCAATATTACAAGTACATTAGTCCAAAAATGATGAAAAGTTAAGTCATTGGAGCTGTTTGGGTGATGCATGAGAAAGTGATTTTCCGGGAAAACTTGGGAGAATCAGGGAAAAGAAGTGACCATTCACACTGCAAATGTGAAATGTTTTGTTTTAGAATAAAGTTTTGAGAGTCCATTTTAAGCACTTGATTTGAATCAACACAAGTGGATCCCATTTCTTTACCCTCTAATTTTTGAAATTGAGAAAAAATGGCTCCACAACAAGAAAAAAGAGGAGGACCCTTTATCAAGAAATATGGTAGAGACCTATACATATGTATTATGAGTGGTCACTCTTCTTTATTTTTGTGGGCACCAATTGGTTTAATTACTTGATAGTGTTAGTTCCCAAGACCAATTCTATCAAACATTAGGTCAAGAGTATGGGAGATAGGCAAATATTTAATTGATGATACGATCATCTACAACGCGTATTTGAAAAATATTGAATTGAGTAATTTTTACGCTGACTTATGTAGATGGAGATGGTTCAAAAATAATGTATTCTAAAATCTCATCTCAACGCTTATTTTTGAATTTATATTTGAAGTTGATGTCAATATCAATAATTCTATTATGATTTTAAATAAGAGATTATACAAAAAGGTTATAACCAACTACAATATAATTGAACAAAAACCTAAAACTTATTATTAATTTTTATCAGAAAATTATGCAATTATAGTAAACTAAACATAAACACCCCTTAAGAAAAACTAATCATCAACTCCTACATTATGCTTATAAGTTTAGGGTAATTCCTAGGTTTATGACATGTATGGCCTACCTAGCCACAATTAATTACCTGCTCTGCCTATGTCCTAGTTTTAAATTAAAATAAATTAGTCACAAACAAAAATAATTAAATTAATGCAATAATTCATTTTTCAAAAAGAAAAGATCAATTTGTGGACTTCTTTGGTAAATTGATAGACTAAATTAGTGGATTTTTACAAGTTTGTACAATAATATCATATTCAAGAAAAAATGAATATGATTGTATTTTTTAAGTAAATCTGCTACACGTATTAGTTAAGAGCAATATTAGACAAAATAACATATAAATGATAATTTTAAATATAATAATAAAATATCATGTCTGTATCTACTTAACAAAAAAAATAATATCAGCTTGAGCTGG
This sequence comes from Geranium brycei, assembly GCA_036897365.1. Lineage (NCBI taxonomy): Eukaryota > Viridiplantae > Streptophyta > Magnoliopsida > Geraniales > Geraniaceae > Geranium > Geranium brycei. The sequence continues at coordinate 18,678 of JAYMTP010002125.1, forward strand.
TTGGTACTATTCGCTCTCTGACTTCAAACCATGGTTCGTGTTTGAGGGTTGACACAGTATTTGAATGGAGTGTATTTAAGGATAGATAGAAAAAATAATTTATTATTAAAAAATAAAAAATTAATGTCTAAATTATGTGAAAAGGGTTGTATAATAATAATTAATTATGCTAACCCGTAAGACGAGGACATTGTTGTTAAATTGTGCAGGTGACATGTTAGACTTTATCAACACCTCACATTATTAATTATATTAAAAAGTCAAATAAAATAGAACAGAGAAAATAAAAGTAAAGTAAAGTTGTAGCTCCCATGAAAATAAAGCCATTTAAATTTGAACCTACCGAAGATCTACTTTTAAGATGCACATATAATGTCAATGAAAGTAAAGAGTAGTAGTAACCTAAAAAGACTGTCATCAAAAACACCCATTTTGACTTTTATATATATATATATATATAACCACTGCTTCATTTTCAGTTCTTATTTATTGAACATCGTCTCTACACCATTCTTCTTCCTTTTCTTGCTGAAAATTAAATGCTACACTATGCATAGAGAGATTCAATTCACTGTAAATTCATGTTACCAAATATAAATTTTTATGTATACATATAAAAAAACGTTTTCACTTGTTATTATAAGAAAGATCAAGGTGTTAAAAATGAATGTTTGAAATCAAACTCATTTAAAAGTTCAAGCTAATAGGTAGAGGGTTAGACTATTATTTACGCTGGTTAGCAAATTCACATATTTTAGATGTGTTGCTCTAGATAAAAGACAAGTGGAAACAATTAGAAACTCAACTCACCTAAAAGCTTAAGTTGTTAGGTAGATGTCTACACTATTATTCAAGGTGGTTAACGAATTCACATATTTCAGATGTGGTACTCTAACACTCTCTCTCCCGTGCAAACTAGAATAAAATGCACATGAAAACGAATGAGATGCATGGTATGGAGGTCACGTCCAAATCCAATCAGGCTCTGATACCATGTTAGAATCTCAACCCACCTAAAAGTTCAAGCTAATAGGTGAATGCACATACTGTTATTTAAAATGGTCAATAGATTCACATCTTTCAGATATGGTACTCTGTGTGTGAACCGGTAGGAGCTAGAACTATTATTGATTAGGCTATGATTGCCAAATGGGCCAACGGATGAGAGTGCAAAACGATTTGGGCTTGAGAGCATGAGCAACCCGATGTGATAGGCGGAGATTGTTAGGAATTCCACATGTGAGTCCATGTCACACATCAGAAGAATGTGAGATATAAGGAGATTTTATATACACATTAGACTCAATTCCTAGCATGTTATCTTTTGGATCAGAGGTGGACTTAAATATGCATATGGACTTTCTCTATGGTGTGCTCCTCCTTAATAAGATATGATTCTCCCTAACAGTATGTATATAAACTATCCCCATACCCGTACTCTGATAGCCTTTGTTGGGAAAAACATGGTCTTAACAATGAAGATCACACAACAAGGAAAACTCACATACATATTAAGACTCACATCTGACACAAACAAGCTAGTCTTTAGGGTAAGAGGTGGACTTTAATATGTATGTAAAGCTTATTTCTCTTCACATTCGCGCTTATTGGTATTTACCAACGCCACTTCAGTGTAGTGTTCTACCCGTGGATCATAACATGACTGAATTTTTACATGTCTTAAGGTTCACATGGGTCGTAGGGACGAAGAGCCCACTAACACATACTCAAATCGATCTGATTTGATATCACTTAAAATGTATAAATATAAACATATTAGAATTCTTCGCCCCGTCAGTTTCGATTCTAGATACATCGAACTTTAATATAAGTGGTACTATAGTAGCTACAAAAATGAATCTCTTTGTCTTCTCTCTTGCAAGTCCCTTTCTTGTGAGTAATTGCACGGCTTGCCCCTTGTGACCAGATTCGTAAGATCACCTAATCTAACCTTCCTTTTTTGACTTTTTCACCTGCAAAAAATGAATATATTAACTTGAATAATAAGAGTTGGTTTTGATGTGATCGTCTATGAAGCTTACTTGGCCTCTCCACAGCTCATTCAACCTATAAAATCATGTTCAATGATACTATACTTGGGCTTCAAGCATTAAAAGATACAAGAAAGTTGTTTTGACTTTGTACAGTTCTTGCATTTATGATGTATAGAATTAGGGTTTGTGTGATATATATATATATATATATA
>JAYMTP010002126.1:0-20882 GCA_036897365.1 Geranium brycei
GGTTCTTTATTTTAAGAACCATAACGAAACCACTACTTGTGGTTTCTGGTTCTCCGGTCCCAATTTTGGTTTGGTTCGAATTCAAATTAGTTTTTTGTTTCGTTGCCAAAGTGTCCATCTTTAAGCACGTTTGAGTTTACACTTAAGTACTACTTCAATTAATTTTCACGAATTTGTATAGACGATGTAAAAATAAATATGAATAAGGAAGAGCTTTTGCAAAAATGAACATGAGTAAATGAGAGTTTTCACAAAAATACAGTGAATGGAAAATTTTTGCAAAAAAAAACATAAGTATAAATAGACTTCTTGCGATTTTCCCAATAATTAAAAACAAAAATCTTGTTTGACATATAAATTAGGTCCCATACCACTTGCAAACAAAAAACAAAAACGACTTGTCGGATAAAAAAATGACTTGAAAGGGTGTTATGGTAATTTTCACACACCCTCTCCAATCCAATATCCATTGTCCGACCCGACCCGCTCAACAGCGACCTCGCATTCTCAATACTGGAAATCGAGAAAGAAAGTCCTAATTCGTGAAAAGCCCTAGAAATAGAATCGAATAATCGTGTTCGATTACTGATTTTCACATTCGAAATCGGAGAATCGAAGCTCTGGTTCGTTGAATCTTCATCAATGACTTCGGCTAAGAAACATCACAAGGGCAAAGTCGTTCGTCCCAAGTAAGTATTTTCTGTTTATCGGCGCAATATGATTTTGTAAAGCCTTCAAATTCACAATGGCATGCTTCGTTTCCCAGAAAATGATTCGAAGTGTGATTTTTGAATTTGGGATGGAATGTGTTTTCCGTTTAGATTTGATTCTGAGTTGGGTTGTGGAAATTTTGGGTTGAAATGGGGTTTGAGCTGTGAATTCATGTAAGTGTATTTGATTATTGTGATATGGGTTGTGCAGAGAGGAGAAACCAGAAGAACCCGAGCTTCCCAAGTACAGGGACCGTGCGAAGGAGCGTAGAGAGGATCAGAATCCTGATTATGAACAGAATGAGTTGAGTTCTTTCCATGCAGTTGCTCCACCGGGGGCTGTTGATATCAGGTGAGGCCATTCATGCACCAAAAGCTTGTTTTTTGTGTTTTCAATCAGTTTGGCTGTTTCTTTTTGTGTGTTATTGGTTTAGTGATGTGTGGTGACCATTTTTGCTATTGAGTTATGCAGGTCAGCTGAAGTGCAGAAGTTATCCATTGAGAAGAGCAAGTACCTTGGAGGTTCGTTTGTTTTTTTATTGTTCTTGTTTGTTGACTATTAAGTTAAAGTTTGTTTTATTTAACTGTAAGCTTATCTGGGTTTTGCTCGGTTGATGTTTTTTTCAGGTGATGTGGAGCATACCCATTTGGTGAAAGGTTTGGACTATGCTTTGCTGAACAAAGTGAGGAGCGAGATTGACAAGAAGCCAGAAGCCGAAAGTGATACAGATGGAAAGTCCAGGTGACTGAATATTGAATAGTTGTCTTTCCAGTGCTTTATATCATGAACGGTTCATTATTTGAGGAGATAGAGTTTCAAGTTTCTAAACTCTCCAGTTTGCTTAGAGATATTTGAAACTTGATAAAGGGAGAAGGATACATGTAGGAAAGATACCGTTTCTTGGAAAATAATGAGATTTTAGAATGAGCATGAGCTAAATGTAGAGTTGAAATTAAACCAATGCAAAATTAGGGAATACCTTGTATAGCCTGATAATCATCAAGAAATCTCTACATTTGGTGTTCTACAATAGTTCAATAAGTTAAAGGACATATGATAGCCAATGATCAAAAGCTTTTCTGGAAATGATAATTTTGATGAACTAATACGATGTGTAATTTCGCTATATTTACAGATCTTCTAAAGACGACCAGCCGGTGTCATTTCGCACAGCGATCGCAAAGGTATACTGCCTTTTTTTTCTTATAGCAACACATTACTGTATCCTTTTAGCTTAAATAATTATACATGTTTTCAGTTAGGCTTTGCTTCACCTGATTATTGTTCCTCTTTCCTCCTTCTAGTCAGTTTATCAATGGACGGTCAAGCCTCAAAGTATTATCAAGTCAAACGAGATGTTTCTTCCCGGTCGAATGGCATTTATTTATAACATGGTAAGATTCTTTGTTTCTTTCTATGCTTCTATAGTGTTTGCATTCTCTCTTGTCTGCTGTTCTTACTTGAAGGCCCTTAGCAGCACCAGAGCTGGTAGCCCTTCAGTCAATTCTTCCTGCTATTAATTATTTTGACTTGTATCATATTGTAACATACACATGCATGGCTGATGGTTCCCTATATTTTAAATTTCGGACGGGCTCCATTGATAGTGTGTTCTAGTTCTACTGAACTTCCCGAATCGTCTAGCATCTTCATCCTTGTATCATAGCCTGCATTTTGAAACCCTGGAATTGAAATATCTTATGTACAGTGCTTTATACATGGATTCTAGATATGCTTGAAAACCTTGACACACTCGGGTTTTGTCCACATAATAATCTACTGCTAGAAATGGGAGGAAAGCATAAATAGCTTGAATCGGTAAAGTTTTATTCAACGGCATCCACTGATGTGTTGCTTGGTTTCTTAGGTAGGAAGCTGCAAAGTTACAGGTCAAAAGTGTCTTTGCTATGTCAATTAATGCATCAAGTTATTGTTAAGAGCGTCTTAAATCTTAATTGTGCAATTTTTTTTATACATTTTCCTCTGAACTGTGCAGGAGAGTGGATATTCTCATGATATTCCAACCACTTTGCAGAGGAGTAAAGCTGACTGTCCAGTGCCAGAGGTACATCTATTATTCATCATCGAGAGCAATTTTCGCTTTGATGTTTGGCAGTTGATCTTATTCGGTATTTTATCGTGCAGGAAATGGTCACTGTCAGTGTCGATGGTTCTGTGCTGGATCGAATTGCTAAAATCATGTCGTATCTTCGCCTTGGATCATCTGGAAAGGTTCTCAAAAAGAAAAAGAAGGAAAAAGATGCAAAAGGTAGTTATTTAACAAGGATATTTGGTCAGTGTCTTTTCTTTTATTCTGGAAATTATGGTTATATGTGTATATGTTTTCCGTATGCACATTGCAGGAAAAATTTCAGCCATCAGTAGTTTATACGATGAGGAGGAGAAGCCATTGAAGCTTGATAATGTGTCAAAGAATCAAATTGAAAGAGAGGTCTTGCCGCCACCTCCTCCTCCACCGCCTATGAGGAAGAATCCTCTTGATACAAAAGAGAAACAAGGCCCGATTGTTGCTAGAGTGGAGGAGGATGACATATTTGTTGGCGAGGGAGTTGACTATGAAATTCCTGGTAAAGACACGAGTCCTATCTCAGAGGACATGGAAGAGTCTCCACGAGTAAAGGAAGGAGTGGAGTATTACAATGAACCAGTTTATGGTCCAGTCCCACCATCTGGGCCTCCTCAGGAGTGGCAGCAAATGGTAAGTCAATTCTAAACAGTAATTTATCTTCATTACTAGGCCATGACTTTACATATTGGAGCAGAAGCTTTGAAACGGTGTTTAAAAACTCCCCAATACTCCCGTGTTCTCCCCGAGAACTCGGTAAAACCGAGTTGACTGAGTTTTAGAACTTGTTCTCGGTGGTTCAGGTTTATCGAGTTATCACACTCGGTCAAACCTTGTCAACTTTTATTTTAATTTTTTGCGTATGCTTTGAAATTGTTCTATGTTGTGCTTTTGTTTTAAACTTGTTAAGTTGTTTGAAAATATCTTATTTTACTAAAATATTGTTATTTTTGTCTTTCATGTGAATTATATATGAATATATATGCTATTTATTTAATACAAAACGGGTTTTGCTGATTTTTCCCCAGAGTTCTCAAAACTTCTTATTTTTTGCATCGCCGAGTTCTCCCCGATCGCGAGTTTTAGAACCTTGCTTCAAAATAGGACATGAAATCAGTCTTACTAACCTGAAAAAGGCAAAGCTCGATAGTTTGAGGGTGAATTAGTCGGAACTAACCCCCCTTCATGTAAAAGTTAGTCTGGTTATTTGTTTTGTTTCAGTTACGATTTTGTGTTTTTTTTTCAGAATGGATATGATGCCCTGCAAGCTCAAGCCTTGGCTGCTGGGTACCAAGGAGAGTGGCAAGATTACCAATACACCGAGCAACTGGCTTATCCCGAACAATATCTTCAGCAGACTTACGACGCACAAGGGGATCCAAATATCATTCAGGATCCAAGCTTCATGACTCAAGAAGAGAAGGATCGGGGTTTAGGGTCAGTTTTCAAGCGTGATGATCAGAGGCTACAACAATTGAGAGAAAAAGATTCTCGCGAGAAGGATCCCAACTTCATTTCCGAGAGTTATTCTGAATGCTATCCCGGCTATCAGGAGTACAACCGGGAAGTTGTGGACAGCGACGATGAAGCTGACCTCTCAAAAATGGATATGGGTGGACGGGTAAGTTATTTTTCATAATATTTTCACTTTTCAGTCTATACTTCTCATGATACAGTACTCGGGAAGGAAAAAAACATTCAGTAGCAAACAAGCTCTGTTCCTGCTTTATGACAAGCAATCTCATTTCATCTGTTCTATTGTCAGGAAAATCATGTAGTATAAAATCAAGAGAAAAAGACAGTTTACTACACCCGACTAAACATCATTCTCATTTTACTACACCTAACTAAAAAACAATTTGGCATATACCCTAATTATTTTTCATCCTACACGTGCTAATACCATTAGAATCCACCGTTAATATAGTGTAAAATGTCTTAAATACCCTTAGTTAAAAATATCAAAATTTCAAAATATGTCATTTCCTCCGTGTAGTAATCTCATTATCATTCCCATGCAAAACTATCCAAATGCATTTAAGGGTAGAACAAGAGGAGAGAGAAGTATATGAGAGGAGAGAAACATATAGGAAATGACATACTTATAAATTTTGCTATTTAAATACGGGTATTAAAGTCTTTTTACACTAAACTGACAGAAAAATAGTAAAGGTATTAATAAAAAAGCATTCTCTTAGATAGATGTAGTAAAGTGAGAATGGTGTTTATTTTATTTTTATGAAAATTACATCAAACCCTATCTACCCATTAAACCCTCCCCACGCTCCTAGCTGGATTGAATCTTCGACTTCACCACAAACAGGGTGATGCTCAACCGCTGGGTGCCCCCTTGGGACAGAAAGGTGTTTTGTTAGTTGTAGTAAATTGTCCTTTTCCCTAAAATCAATTACTACTTTCACAGTGTCAAGCTGCTATGCAACATATTGATCAAAGTAATGATATATATCTGGTTCTAATAGCATTAGTGTATGGAAATATTCTGAAACAGGCGAAGGGCCGTCTTCATAGGTGGGACTTTGAAACCGAAGAGGAGTGGGCAACATACAACGAACAAAAAGAGGCGATGCCAAAGGCTGCGTTCCAGTTCGGCGTGAAGATGCAGGACGGGCGTAAAACCCGAAAGCAGAACAAGGACCAGAAGATCACCAATGAACTGCACAAGATCAACAAGATACTTGCCAGGAAGAAGATGGAGAAGGATTCTGTGGATGATGATGGTGATGATGATTCACAACCTGGGAAAAAGTCTAGGATATGATGTCTTTAACAGTTAATTTAATTGTCCGTGTTGTGTTGCTCATTAGATTGATCTCATAGTGTCTTGTATTGTGCAAATAGAAACAGCATGTTCTGGGTTTTTTGTTGGTTGACTCAGTCAAAGCCTTCTCTTCCCATGGACAATAAGATTGGTAAAATTGAGTTGTTGATTATGAATGAGGTCTTGGTCATTGGGATAGAGAAAGTATTTGAAGTTTTTATTTATTTAGAATAATTAAATAACAATATTGTTGTGGAAATTGAAACTAGCAGTCTCTTGTTTATTACATAAATACGTTCAAATGAAAGTTCTAAATTTGAAAATTTGTCCTGAAACTTGGAATTCAGATTATTTTGTTATTCATAGAAAAATCAAGCATTTATAGATAACAAAAATTCTGTTTAATTTAATGAGAATATAATGTCTCCTACCTAATTATGACAAGTCAAGCCACAGATTCAAAATTTTATATTGAAAGCCCGGTCATAATATCTATCCCATCATACTCTATATATAAAAAAATATTTATCAAACTAAAAATATTTTGGTTGGAGTTTTTAGAATGTAGACTCTTCACATATTTAATTAGAGTCATGGGCAACGAAGTTAGAGGAATAGAGTAAAGCCATTTTTTTTGCTAGAAGAATCATGATAAAATTAAAATTTCAAATTTAGGTTGTGAACCAAACACAAAGATATAAATCTAATTAAAACTCGCACGAACAAAACTTAGTATTGACAATAGGGTTTAGGGCGAGTTCTTTGATCTCGTTTTCACCATGTTAGACTGAGGATACTGTGTCTCTATCGTATTTCTTTTCTTTATATACTAACAACGGGACATGTTTGAGTAGATTTTGTAATCATCCTCTTATCCAATCGAATCAAGAATAAAAATCTGGACGGATTCAAAATTATTTTTTATCATTCCCAATAAAATTCAGTTTTATTCCTACCTTGTAATTTGACCTAAGATTGACTCTTTTTTAGAGTGACACATAAAAAGGCACCAAAGAAACAAACCCAGAACAAAAAGTAAAGTACAAAACAAACACACAAAATCACATATAAAATCAGAGACAGACACAAGCACACCGAAATTGAATCGCTTCCTTCGCAAACCCACATGATTTTCGTGAAACCCATCATCGCAAGACCTCACCTGTTTCTCATCTTCTTCTCCTTCTTCACTCTCAGCAATCACAGTCCAATCTCAACACAATCTGCTGTAAAATTCAAATTCAACCCAAAAAGGTTTGACATTTCCTCGCTCTCGATTTCTCGTGACATTTGTATTTCTGAGTATCGATTTTCGATTTCTGTTGTTCAAAATCAACACGACGACAAAGTCAATTTGGGGCTTACGTTTACTGACCGAAAATCTAGTCGATTTGTTGTTTTTTTTCGCATTAAACTATTGCGTCCATGAGATCTGATTGAGTTTTTTTGCATCACAGTCGATTCATAGCTGTCTTGCTGATTCATTGATTACTGTTTCTCTGTGAGGGTCCCATTGAATTTTGTTGTTTGTTGTCTCTTCCAGTGGATCATTGAGTAGGGGTTGCTTTCGGGTGAATTTTTAATTTTTGTGTCTGCCCTTTGTTTTCTTTATGATTGATCGTGTGGAATAATTGATGTTTTGTAGTGATTTTTGGTAGCAACGATCGATTCTGGGTTCTGAGTATTTTTGTGATTGAGCTCGAATGATCACTTGGGTCTGGAAGAATTTTACATTTTGAGGGTTGCACTATTGAATCTCAAGCTTCTGGGGGTGGAATTCAAGCTGTTGAATCACGGGTAAGTTAATTTTCTTGGGTGATCATTTTAGCATTCAACAATTTCATGAGGAATATGAGTTTAAGAAGTTTTGATGTATAGTATTGGATTTGATATATCCTATAACCTGTGGCTTTTGTCGGTTTTGCACTAATCTAAGTGTAGTCTGTCATTTTGTTCTTGCCAGGATATTGATCATTTGTGGTGTAGTAGTGAGAGTAGCCAATGAGATTCTTATAAAATGAGGAGGCTCGGGTGGGATCATTGTCGATGGGAACCCCCGACAACAAACTGTCCGAGCTTGTTGGCCTAGTCAAGTCTTGGATCCCTGGGAGGACCGAGCCAACGAATCTGTCGAGGGACTTTTGGATGCCAGATAATAGCTGCAGGGTATGCTACGAGTGTGACGCCCAGTTTACGGTATTCAACCGAAGGCATCATTGTAGACTTTGCGGTAGAATTTTTTGTGCCAAGTGTACGGCAAACTCGATCCCGGCCCCATCTGATAAGCCAAAGGCTGTCCACGAAGACTGTGAGAGGATCAGGGTCTGTAATTATTGCTTCAAGCAATGGCAGCAGGGTGTGGTAGCAGTTGATGATGGGACCTATGTGCCTAGCCTTGGTCTCAGCCCATCACCGTCTGCAACAAGTTTGGCCAGCACCAAGTCCGGCTGCACCTGCAACAGCAGCAACAGCACTGCTGGTTCGACTACTTATTCTACTGGACCTTACCAGCGTGTCAATTATAGTTCCGGTCTTAGCTCTTGTCAATCTGCTGAAATGGAACCAGTTACTGTCGAGCAAGACCATATGATGTCTGGAGGGAGCTCAAATCCCATTGTTGACATAAGGGACGTGGCTCCTGATACCCTTGGCTTTCACATAAACAGGTACTCATTGCTTTGTTGCGTTTGATCTTCTTGTGAGACACATCAGACGTTGCATCCTTCACCTTTTAAAAAGTGCATACATGTTTATGCTGGCCGTGAATAGAAATTGCACAAATGCACACGTGTTCATCTTGTTTGTAAGGTCATTAATTTTTTCTGTCCCATGCATGCTAATACTGTTTAGAAGCCACCGTTAGTTTAGTGTAAAACGTCTTAATTACCCTTAGTTAAATATCAAAATTTCGAAGCATGTAATTTCCTTCATGTTTCTCTCTCTCTCTCTCTCTCACACACACACACACACACACACACACACATTTACTTATCTCTCCGTGTTTCCCAATCTCATTCTCACTCCCACGCAGAACTACCAAATGCAAGCAAGGGTAGAGAGAGATGAGAGAGAAACATATAGGAAATGACATACTTCATAAATTTGATATTTAACTAAGGGTATTTAAGACTTTTTATATTAAACTAACGGTGTTATCAGTCAACCCATCCTTTTAGTTAGGTGGATTATAGTGAGGGGAGAGAGGGATGAAGAGAAACATATAGGAAATGGCATGCTTTGTACAAATGCACACATGTTTACCTTGTTTGTAAGGTCATTTATCTTGTTTAGATTCATGACATGTCATTTGTCAAACATGGTTTTCCCATTCGCATAGTCCTGTGCTTTGGATGTATTTTCAGTTGTTCCTTTGCCATTTATCTGTTTTGTGTTGTCTGGTGGCAGGAGTGATGAGGACGTTGACTATGGAGTCTATCGTTCAGATTCAGAAACAAGGCCCTTTCCTCAAAAGGATGACTATAATGGTTCAGTCGGTATTAGTGAGGCTGACCTTGTTTCTGCACCACTTGAAGTTCATCCGACTGAAGACAGCATTGACACAAATAATATGAGCTCCTCACCTTTACCTGAAAATGTTGATGATGAAGGTGTTGAAGAAATTAAGATAATCAGCAAAGAAGTAGATGAACATGATCATGGTGATGGTGATGAATCTGGAGTTCCTTTGTTTGGCATAGAAGGTAGGGATGCTGAACCTGTGGATTTTGAGAACAATGGGCAACTTTGGATTCCTCCAGAACCTGAAGATGAAGAAGATGACAGAGAAGCTGTTCTGTTTGATGATGACGACGACGATGAAGGCGTGACAGGAGAGTGGGGTTATCTACGCCCTTCAAACAGTTTCGGTAGTGGGGAATTACGCAGTAGGGACAAGTCAAACGAGGAGCACAAAAAAGCCATTAAGAATGTGGTGGAAGGGCATTTTAGAGCTTTGGTAGCTCAGCTTTTGCAGGTTGAAAACCTATGTGTGGGGGATGAAGATGACAAAGAGAGCTGGTTGGAGATTATTACATCTTTGTCATGGGAGGCTGCCACACTTCTTAAGCCAGATACAAGCAAAGGAGGAGGAATGGATCCCGGTGGATATGTGAAGGTCAAATGCATAGCTTGTGGGCGCCGTAGTGAGAGGTAATTAATTGGATAAATTTGAAGATAATGGTTATAGTTGTGATCTTTCAGTTATTGATGCAAATGAACTGACAGTGATTTGGCTGGCTCTAACAGTAGCCATCATTGCAATTTGTTCATGGTTTTGATTTTTCAGCAAGAGAGAAATTTATCGTACTGTTGAACTCTTTTGACCACTATCGATTTATTCCTTTCCAAGTTTATAAAAAATTCCTGTGATTTTGTGCATTAGTACGAGTTGACTGAAACTATTTTCGTTCTACTCGTTCTTGCTGTTACCTGCCAATTTTCTTAAAACTGATAACATTATAATTTCTCTTTTTTCTAGCATGGTGGTTAGAGGAGTTGTTTGTAAGAAAAACGTGGCCCACCGGCGAATGACATCAAAGATAGACAAACCTCGTTTTCTAATTCTTGGAGGAGCTTTGGAGTATCAACGTGTTTCTAATTTGTTGTCAAGTTTTGACACTTTGTTGCAGCAGGTTTTAGTTGTTTACTTCTCCCTTTTCTTTTCATTGTTAAATTAATACCTTAACTTGCTGGATTTCTGATAGAGGTTCAAGCAAGAATTGTTACATACTTTTGATCGCTTAGTTTCTTCTACTACTGTTTAAACAATTAGGGTTGCTTATTGTTGTGTGCTTTATACCCTTTTCTAGGAAATGGATCATTTGAAGATGGCAGTTGCTAAGATTGATTCTCATCACCCTAGTGTTCTTTTGGTGGAAAAGTCAGTATCAAGATATGCACAAGAGTACCTCCTTGCAAAAGACATCTCACTTGTTCTAAATATCAAGAGACCTCTTTTAGAGCGTATAGCCCGCTGCACTGGGGCACAAATAGTCCCTTCAATTGATCATCTCACATCGCAAAAACTCGGGTATTGTGATACATTCCATGTGGAAAAGTTTCTTGAAGGACATGGCAGTGCTGGTCAAGGTGGGAAGAAACTAACAAAGAATCTGATGTATTTTGAGGGCTGCCCTAAGCCTTTGGGTTGTACTGTAAGTACTACAATTTATAAACGCTTACTTGTTCTGAAGTAGAAAATTTCATCTTTAGCTTGTTGATGGTATAGGTGTTATTTGTTATCTCTCCGTGGAGTGTAGAACTAGTTTTTTTTTTTGCACTCACTTCAGTGTATTCTAAAATAAGTTACTTTTGGTAGAGACAAACAATTTGTAATCGGCTCAGTAAGATTATTTTTCATGGTGTTTATCCATTTAGGACATGTCGTTAGCGTAGACATCTTGCATGTGTTACAAGACTGGTTAATTATCTTTTTAGGGAAAATGGCAAAATGGTGTTGTATACTATCACACTTTTGCAAGGTGTTGTGTACTTTGTTAATGGCAAAAAAGTGTTGTGAACTTTAATTTTTGTGCAAAATGTGTATATTTGTACAAAAATGACGAAATTGCCCCTAAATAAAAAATCATAAATTTTTAATTTTTAATTTGAAGGTCAGTTTCGTCATTTTTGTACTAATACACACATTTTGCGCAAAAAATCAAAGTTCACATCACCTTTTCGCCATTATCAAAGTACACAACACCCTCTTGCAAAAGTGTGACAGTATACAACACGTTTTTGCCATTTTCCCGTCTTTTTATGCCATTGGTAGCGAATTTGCCTGTTAGTACTTGAGAATGATTGAGATGGATATCTTGTTTAACTTCATTTCAGATCTTGCTCAAGGGAGCTAGCGGGGATGAGTTGAAAAAGGTGAAACATGTGGTTCAATATGGAATTTTTGCAGCTTATCACTTGGCTCTGGAGACATCTTTTCTTGCTGATGAAGGAGCTTCACTTCCAGAACTCCCTTTAAAGTCTCCAATAACCGTTGCATTACCTGATAAGCCATCAACTATTGACAGGTCCATTTCTACCATACCCGGTTTTACTGTCCCCGCCAGCAGTAAGCTCTCTAGTCCCCGTCCAATTATTGAATCACAAAAGTCCAACAAAGGCCTCATTTTGGATGGATCCTCATCTACAATTATTGTCCCCACTTGCAAATTGGAAGTATCAGAACCCGGTTTGAACTCTATAGAATCTTCTGGTAACTTCAATACCTGGTCCTCTTCGGGTCAGAATTTTCCAGGCTCTTACCGTAATAGGTCCCTCCTGGATTGTGTCTCTAAAGAAAATTATGAAGCAGGTCCTGAAGAATCTTCTTGGCCTAAAACAACAGACAATGGGGAAACCGTGGAAAATAATGGTTTATCGCAGAATTATTCTAGCACCTTAGAGTCGTTTGGACAAAGTGTTCGCAGTAGATCTCTTGGTACTTCAGAGTTAACAGTTGTGGAACAAGATAATAATAATCTTAATGAAGAGATAGGATCATCCAAGGAGGACTTTCCTCCCTCGCCTTCAGATCATCAGAGCATTTTGGTATCGTTGTCGACACGCTGTGTGTGGAAGGGGACTGTATGTGAACGGGCCCATCTGCTTCGAATCAAATACTATGGGAACTTTGATAAACCTTTAGGGCGGTATTTGAGAGATCATTTGTTTGATCAGGTATTCATCATTTACTTTAACATAGGGACTTGAATGCATGCCAGTTTTCTAAAAATCGGGCCAGGCGGCCGCCTAGGCGCGGATTTTTAGAACACCGACCCAATTTTACATCAAGTCGGCTAGGGGGAATTAGGCAGATCTAGGCGGACCTAGGCAGGTCTAGGTGGACATAGTCGGGTTTAGGCGGGTCTAAGCTATTTTTTCAAACAAATAATAATATAGAATACCAAAAATTAAAATAATTTAAACTAATAGATACGTTTATTGGTACTTTTATTGTTTTTGAAGGACATGAATGTAGCAAATATTAAATTTATATTTTAATATTCTAATAATTATTTTTATATATTATAATTCATATTTTAATTGTGTATGCATAATAACTTATTTAATAAAATTTAAAAAATAGAGAAATTCAAATCCGATTAGTCCCCGATTAATCCCCGAAAGTCTCTATCCGCCCAACTGGCGCCTAGCGTTTTTTAGAACCTTGGTGCATGCGCACTGACTTAAAACAGTCTGATCCCTTGTTGACTTGTACATGTTAAGATTTAACAAACCTATCTTCTCTTTCAGGGTTTTCGCTGCCATTCATGTGAGATGCCATCAGAAGCACATGTTCATTGTTATACTCATCGACAAGGAAGCCTTACAATATCTGTTAAGAAGCTCCTAGAGTTTATTTTACCCGGTGAGCGTGATGGCAAGATTTGGATGTGGCACAGATGCTTGCTGTGTCCTCGGACTAATGGCTTCCCTCCAGCGACTAGGAGAGTAGTGATGTCTGATGCTGCTTGGGGTTTATCCTTTGGGAAGTTTTTGGAGCTGAGCTTTTCAAACCATGCTGCTGCAAGCAGGGTAGCGAGCTGTGGTCATTCGCTTCACAGAGACTGTCTACGGTTCTATGGGTATGCTCTCTTCACAAAAGAAAATTTATGTAGCAATATGAAGGTTTTAGTACATTAAGCAATATTCTATTATATACATGCCCTATTTGCAAACATGCACATATACACGGCTACATTGGCTAGCCATGGTTGCTCTTTGTATATGCCTATATGGTGATATGCACATTGACCAGTGGTCTGAAATATTGATATATATCTGATAAATATACTTCAAATTATATGCATCGTTAATATTATTCTATTTTTACTCAAAAAGTGATCATAATACTTCTCTCAATTTTATCTTATAATATGAAATTCGAGCAACTCATGATTTCTACAAAAGATTTTGAAAAATTTGTTATTTGAAGTATTTATTTGTATCCATTTGATGGGTTCACAAAATTCAAGATAGGAGTTTAACTTTTATATGAGATACTTTTTGGTTTGTCTTACATCCATTGCTCTATATATGCAGTTTCGGGAGAATGGTTGCTTGCTTCCGCTATGCTTCAATTGACGTTCATTCTGTTTATCTTCCTCCACCGAAACTTGACTTTCACTATGAAAATCAAGAGTGGGTACAAAAAGAAGTAAATGAGGTGATCATTATAAATTCTATTTCTACTCACACCGGGTGATATGAATTTCTCGGTACTTATGGATCATTAATCTTGTGTAACAGGTGCATGAAAGGAAAGAACAACTGTATAGTGAAGTATATGATGTTATTCATAAGATATTTTCAGAGAAGGAGTTAGGTGCAGGACCGGAAGATAGTGGCAGGAGAGCATCTGAAGCAAGACGTTGTACTACTGAACTTGAAGGCATTCTGCAAAACGAAAAGGAGGAGTTTACGGTGCGTTATTTATTTATATTTTCCTTCACCCCACCACACTTCAACCAAACAATAGGAAACGTAGTATTATAAAGTATAAAATACAAACACAATCAGTTGTGTGTTTAGTTCCACGTTCTGTATTTTGTGACCCATTAAACTGATTGACCCTAGTATTGAAGAAAAAGATAAATCATAAAAGGACGGGATTTAATTATTACTGGCTTTAATATTATCAATTTTATCCAATGATGGGTCTATCTGTAAGAAGATACCATGCATGCTCTATAGTGGTTGATCTATGTGCCTATTGGGTGGGGATTTGCACGCATCAAGAAAGTAAAGTTCTAAGTAATGCTAATATTGAATGATAATTGTTGGTATTTCCAACTTAACATGGAAAATAGTAAGGAAAGTTTCAGCTTAATGTAGGAGCTGACATTACCTAGGATGGAATAGGGGAGAATACACGGCTAACCAACACCAACATTGTTTGTATGGGGAATGGTTTGGTTGTCGTCAGTCAGATATTTAATGCTTTCTGAACTGCCATAATTAATTGATGAATTAGATTGTCACGCTGTCATTCACAAGGCATAAATTGTTTATCTCTGTCCTATGAAAAGTCTATTTCTTCTGATCTAGAATAAGTATCCCACTTCCCATTTTTTTTGTAAATAATAAGGATAAGTTATTTAGTGGTGCTTAAACAAAATAAAGGGAGTTAACTTATTTTTATGGATATTAGTAGCACATCAAGCATAACCAACTTACTAAAAAGGGAAGTGGACACTTATTTCGGAAACGAAGGGAGTAGTATTTAGTATTTACTTATTTTCTTTTGGGACGGTTTCTCGTGTATATCAAATGTTTCATTTTATGGATTGTGCTGGGTTGTTTAATATTTAGGAATCATGGCAAAACATGCTGAAGAAGGAGATGAATACTCATCCACCAGAAGTCGATATTCTTGAGATTAATAGGCTGCGGCGGCAGCTAATCTTCTATTCCTATGTCTGGGACCAACGTCTGATACATGTTGCCAATTCATATAACAGTCTCCAAGATGGTACATGCAGACCCAGCCCAAAATCCCTGGAGAAGCTTGGTGGGTCAGATGTGGCTTCCAAAGCGGGTAAAGTATTTAATACTTTTGACTATCTCAACGATGGAGGAAAATTTAGGCAACTTAGCCTGCCTGTGAGCCACATGGATTTGGACATGAATCCTAGAAAGGAAACCGATCCTTGTCTTTCTTCTAGCGCAAAGATCGGTGATAAAGATTCTTTAGAGTGTGAAGACCCTGTTAGGAGGGCTCTCGCTGATGAGGAGTCCTCACTCATTTCGAATTTATCCGATACCCTTGATGCAGCATGGACCGGTGAATCTAACCCAACAAGTGTAACGCCGAAAGATGATGATTATTCGCATTCCGGGTCATCTGCTGTGCAATCTTCTGCTCTGGTAACATCAACTGCGGAAAATTCAGAGTCGGGAAACTCTATTGACAGTTTGGAAAAGTCCAAGATTCTGGAGGGAATGCCTTATGCGAATTTGTACAGTTCAAATAAGTATTCTCTATCGAATTATCAAAAAAATGGTTTTGGTGAGTACAGTCCCATTTATATCAGTTCATTCCGGGAGCTAGAACGACAAAGTGGTGCTAGTCTGCTTCTACCTGTTGGTGTTAACGACACCGTCGTGCCAGTTTATGATGATGAACCCACCAGTATTATATCATATGCTCTTTCGTCGTCAGATTACCATTCCCAGATGTCTGAATCCGAGAGATCCAAGGAGGGCGGGGACCTTACAACCTCATTTAGTTCGTTGTCACTATTCGAATCGGTGAATTTACTTTCGCTGCACTCTTCCGATGATATAGCTTTGGATTCCTATAAGAGTCACGGCTCTATTGATGAGAGCATCTTATCCATGTCGGGATCCCGGGGTTCCCAAGTTGTGGACCCGCTCGTGTACTCAAAGGCCTTGCACGCCAGAGTTTCGATTACAGGCGAAGGCCCTCTTGGTAAGGTGAAATATGCGGTGACTTGTTACTATGCAAAGCGGTTTGAGGCTCTGAGGAGAATCTGTTGCCCTTCTGAGTTAGACTACATACGATCCCTTAGCCGTTGCAAGAAGTGGGGAGCACAGGGTGGGAAAAGCAATGTTTTCTTTGCGAAAACTTTGGACGACAGATTTATCATCAAACAGGTTACGAAGACGGAACTGGAGTCGTTCATCAAGTTTGCACCGGCGTATTTTAAGTACATGTCGGAATCAATCAGCTCGAAAAGCCCTACTTGTCTGGCAAAAATCTTGGGAATTTATCAGGTAATATTGATTACTTCTTGGGCCCAACATAATAACCCTAATTAACCCTGATTGACACTTCTGCTATCGTTAAAATAAATTAAATTGCAAACAATCTAACAATCATCTCAAGGTAAAAACTCTTTTGGCCTCGACAGTTTACACTCATCTTTTTTTAGTTTGAGTGAAGCCAACATTAATCTAATTGGCAAAATTTTCCCAGTTTAATCCAGTTACTGAAATGTTATGAATTTTTTCAAGTGTCAGCCGCTAGTCACCATATATTCTTTAGCACATGCTATAGTTCTTACTGTCTGGATGACATGTTTTGAGATTATTTTGATGCATAGTTCTGTATGGAGTGTGAGATTCAGATTTATATAGCATTTTTCGATGTATCTCATATACATGGAGCATAAATAGATGTAGGGAAAATGGAAAAAAACCTGTTGATACTGTGATTACTTTGATTTTTTGTGTAGTATGTGTGTATTTGTACAAAAATGACAAATTTACCCATGAAATTAAGAATTGAAATTTTTATAAAATGATTTAACTAGAAAATAAAATTACAAAATTTGATTATACAAATTATAGTTAAAAGATAATTTCAAAAAAACTTTTTAAAATATTTATAAAAAAATAGTTTTAATGTTAAATGCAATTTCGTCATTTTCTTACAAAACACACATTTTGCACAAAACCAGCTTTACAAAACACTTGCAAAAACGTAATAGTAATATAGTATATAGCAGGTTTTTTCCATTTTCCCATAGATGTATGTTGCTAACATAGGCATGTTGACGTCAATATTAGTTCGAAAACCATTATCTCATTTTTTCTTTGTATTGTTTTTATAAGCATTTCTTGATTTGGCATTTCATTTATGCTTTGTATTCATTTTGCTGAAGGTTTCTGCAAAGCACCTTAAAGGAGGGAAAGAATCAAAGATGGATGTTTTGGTCATGGAGAATCTTCTGTATAGGCGTAACATTGTACGCCTCTATGACCTGAAGGGATCTTCTCGATCGCGATACAATGCAGATACAAGTGGAAGCAATAAGGTCCTGTTGGATCAGAATCTGATTGAGGCAATGCCAACGTCCCCGATTTTTGTAGGGAACAAGGCGAAACGGCTGCTGGAGAGAGCTGTATGGAATGATACTTCCTTTCTTGCTGTAAGTTCCATTCCCTTGCCTCAAGCTAATTTCCATTTCACAGTTCTTTCGTCATGGTTCTAAATAACTGATAAAGCCTATCTATCTGCATTGTTGAAATATGCCTTGAATCGATTATGAACCCACTCGGATTAGTCAGTACGGTGGTTGGGTGTGAAGAGGTCCCCGACTCACGGTATCTGATGTTTGGGCTTTGGTCATCTTGTCTAGGCCTAATTTGGGCTGCTTGTTAGATTAGGGTTTCCGTGAAGAAGCCCTCGGCTCACGGTATTTGATGTTTGACCTTCAATTATCTGGCCTAGGGTTGTTTGCGGTTCAGTTTTGAGTTGGTTCGGTTTCAGGAAATTAAAAACCGAAACCGAATCGATGGAATTCGGTTTGGTTCAGTTTTGAACATGTCGGTTTTCGGTTTGCTATGAACCGAATTTCATAAATATTTTACACTTTAGACAGTTTTGACTTATTCTTTAGACAGTTTAGACAATTTAGACTTATTCTTGTGATTGTTCATTCCACGCTCCCATCTTTCTCGCTGTAACACCAACATTTTTGCAGTCAATCGACGTGATGGACTACTCCTTACTCGTTGGTGTGGACGAGGAGAAGCACGAGCTGGTTCTCGGGATCATCGACTTCATGAGGCAGTACACCTGGGACAAGCACCTCGAGACCTGGGTGAAAACATCCGGCATCCTGGGAGGACCCAAGAACACGGCCCCAACAGTGATCTCCCCCCAACAGTACAAGAAGCGGTTCAGGAAGGCCATGACGGCCTACTTCCTCATGGTGCCCGACCAGTGGTCGCCCCCGCGGATCATCCCGAGCGCTTCCCAGACCGACCTCTGCGACGAGAACTTGCAAGGTGTGACTTCTGTGGATTGAGGATGTGAATCTATCTATTGCCTGTACATGTTTATGGATTTGAAATCTTTGGTCTTAGTCTCTGTGTTTTGGTGGCGAAAGTGTATCTTCTCCATTTTTTCGGCATACAAGCAAAGATAAAAGGCTCTTTTTACAGCCAAAGAATTGCTGGATGAGTTGTGTCTATTATATGTGATCTACTCAGTTTTGGCATAGATTCATTGCTGAGGATTTGAAGGTTTTAGTTCAATGTAGATTTTGAATAAAAAACAATGATATTGGTCTGTTTTGATAGTTATATTGCATTAAAATTCAAAATAGTTGAAAGTTTAAGTTTTTTTATCAGTGATATAAATGATTATATTATAAAAAAGAGAAACGATTCCCCAGTTAGGAAAAGAAATATTTAAGAATAATACAATAAAATTGAAAGAAGGTAATGAAATAAAACATAAAGTTTGAGGAACGGCTTGGAGAAATGATGTTTTATTTTATGTCCAAATTTGTTGGAAAGTTGAAATCATTTCCCCGTCGATGGCCTTAGAAATGTAACCCAAACGGCCAAACCGATAAGTTCACTAAGTTCTCAGGATTTTCTAGCACTTGCTACGGGTCAGATGAGGCAGATGGAATTTTGTTTAATTGGAGGAGGATTTGGGAGTGTGATGATCAAGTTTAGGTTGACAAGTGAAGATCTCAAAATATTTATGCACATGTTGAAGTACTTAATAAGTTTTTGAAGATTATTTGTTAAAATTTAAAGTCAAAATATTTCAACTTTGATGGAAACTTGGTATTTATGATCATCTGTATAGGGACAAGACAAGAATTACAAAAATACGCCTCTGCGTCTATTACATTATCACCCATATAAAAAGATAAAATATCTCAAACTTGACGAGTATGGTATTCTCAATCCGATCAAGACAAGAACAAAATCACAAAACTCGCCTAAATCTCGAGCATACCCTTTAAGCACGAGAATTACAATACTAGTATCAAATCCGTCTCGTAATCATCTCTTACAAAAAATTGATATCGCGAACCCGATGAGGATTCAGTATCCTCAATCCGATTGAGATATGAACAAAATCACAACACGCCTCTCAATCTCAAATACATCTTTTGGGCGATTGAATCACAAAACCAGTATCTCTAATAGAAAGACAAAATGTCCTAAACTCGCGGAGAATTCAATTTCCTCAATCCAATCAAGACATGACCAATCTAACAAATATTGTAAATTTTACAAGTTCATAGCACATGCAATCCACATCCCAATTCCCTCCCCTCTCTTACACACCCATTATAGTCGGTTCAAATCAGGTTGCTTGCAACCCAAGTTACAAAATAAGTCGGTGGAATGATTTAATCAATTAAACAATCCAGGGTTCACCGGAGCTCCTCTGGCGGTGACCCAACCAGACTGCAAGAACTTGTCGACGGTGAACTGAACCGCCTCACTCTTGTCGAGCCTGTGGTAACCCCGCCACGTCACCCTCCTGTCAGTCCTCGAGCCACCGCCTTTGTTACCGTACTCGCCGAAGTAGAGCTTGTCGCTCCGGAACACCTTTCCTTTCCAGCTCAGCCATCCCTCGGGCTCAATGATGTCATCGATCTTCGACTCCATCACTATCGCCCTCGCGAAGTCCTTCCACGGCCTCCCGAGATAGCTCTTAAACTGTTGAGACACATAAACTCACATGAGACTAGAGAAAGCAGGTAAATGTAAAATAAACGTCACATCCACTTGTTATTATAGGAATGACAACAGGGCGAGTTATTGTTCCCGCTTCATTTGATCTAATGTCTGAACCTAACCCAACTCGGCTCGGTTTCTATTTTATTTTGCCTCAACTCTATCGGGTACTGGAAATCATCGTGGGTACATAATAAAAAAACCCTCATATACATTAGAGTCTACTATGAACTCCAAACAGTTAGATTAGTCGGTTTTGAGTCTAATATTTTTTTTACCCGTAAATAAAAAATATACTAGGAAGAAAAAGGGAAAGATCCCGAAAAGAGAGCAACAACCACAAGATATAAAGGAAGATACAAAACAAGCATTAGAGAGAGAGGAAAAATATAAGAAAATAGAGACGAGAAAAAGAGACAAGAGAGGAGGCGGAGGGCACTATGAGATAGTAGCCATAGAACCTCGTAGCCACATAAGCCTTCGCAATGTTGGGGGAGGAGGGTGACAAGGAAACAGTTTGCATCGGGCCGACCATTCAAGAGAGTTACGATACACTCCAGGAGTTTAATGTGTATAAACTTTTCTTATACCAGTAATATTCTGATGTGGAAATAGGATTGACATGTGAAATCTTATCAATCCCCCTTTCTACATTGAGCTCCATCACATCCTACTGACCCGCTCCATCACATCCTACTGACCCACATGCCTTGATCCACTATAAGATCCAATTGCCTGTTGGCCCGATGAGGTCTCGGCAACCATGCTCTGATATCACTTTCTAGGGAGAAGCGGGTCTTAATAAGGAGGAACACATCACAAGGAAAACTTGCATACACATTATATTTCACTCTT
>JAYMTP010002127.1:0-20881 GCA_036897365.1 Geranium brycei
TTATTATTTATTAAATAGAAGTAATAAAATTTTAATTTGAACTGGTCAGACTAGTCTTATTTCAAATTAGAACTATGAGAGCATTTTAGACATTTTAACAAATACATTCAGTTAGATTAATAAAAGTTACCTTGAATGTCGCTTAAACAATGTTTAGGTACTCATAATGAAACTTTTGAAGTCGAGATACTATTTTGAAAAGTAACATTATTGGATGTAGCCACCCGTCATTATCCCAAAAGTTTTAAAAATAATATATATTTTAATTTTTTAATACATGTGTATTTTCGTCATTTTCAAAAAATAAAATAATTTTAAAAAAAGTTAAGGAAAAAATGTAACGTGCAACTTACTCCAAAAAAAAAATTTAGTTAAAAGGAGTTAAAGTGAAAAGAGCATGTACTTAGGGAGATGTGTCTAACATTTTCCCCGACATTTTCCCCGTAATCAACACTAAAATTTCAGTAAATGGTTCCAAAAGAAGAGAGTAAGAAAAAATGGGTAAGACTTTAAGAAGCTGATGAAAAAAAGACGATATCTTAAGAAAATTGAAGTCAACAAAAATTACTTTTTTTCTTTCCTCTTCGATCAAAATTTTAGGGAGGAAAAGAGAAAATGAAAAAATCCATGACCGAAAAGGCTATGCATTTAAGAAATTAAACAAAAAAGTGGCATGTCTAAATACATTGGGGAGCTTGGAGTTTGTTATCAGATTGAAAAGGATCCCCTAATGCGAGAGTGCTGGCAGGGCTGGAGGCAACGTCGATTTGGCCTTCTTGGTTGTTGGCGACGGTGATGGACTACTGTCCATTGTAGGTTTTCGCCTCTTGAAAACCCAAGTAAATGGCAAGCGACAAACAGACGCTGGCTAAGGGTCGGTTAGAGCCTGGAGAGACAGAGACCCTCAATGAACTCTACAACCTCAAGCTCAATCTCCGTCAGTTGTGCTGGTAATTGGAAGGAGGGCCATCATTTTGAATATTTGAGAGCGAATGGAGAAAAATTTCTTATTATCGAAAAATATTAAAATAATTTTGCGGAATTGAGTAAAGGGTAACGAGAAATATAAGAGAAAATGGCAGTTTACTACACCTAACTATACTTGTTTCACACTTTAATACCCTAACTTTTTCTTTTTTTTATAGTACTGTAACTATCATTTTGGGACAACCGTTAACATTATGTTAACATCGGTGTCTTATGCGGCAAACTCATGGCGTTGGCGTTGGAGCTGGAGCTGGAGCTCGTCGGTGGTGTTTGCATTCGGAAAGGCGGCGAGACGGCCGATTTGGCCAAACTCAACAGTGGTGGCCAATCGGTGGCCATTCGGTCGTTGGTGAGGTGGGCTCAGTCTCTCACTCTTCAACCTCTCACTCTCTAGTTAAAACCCTTTCCCTCACGCCTTCTACTCCCAAACCCTGGATCTGGAGAGGACCGACCAAATCCGGCGGTGTACGGATAAGCTTTTTTCGTCATTTTTAGGCAAAGAGGACCACATCGTGGTTGAGGAGGATTTAGAGAGCTCGAGGTCTAGCACCGTAAGCTGGAGGAGGTACACAGGAGTAGGAGAAAGAGAGAAAAAATGTCACAATGGCATACTTTTGAAAATTTGAATAACAAACAGTGTTAGTTTGGTCATTTTAACGTTATGTTAACAGAGATAACACATACGTCCCAAACTGATAGTTAGAGTACTGAAAAAAGAAAAAGATAAACGTTAGGATATCAAATTGTGAAACATGTATAGTTAAGTGTAGTAAATTGTCATTTTCCCAAAATATAATTAAGATACCATAAAAACCAATTTTATAGCTATAGATATGTATGCGAAAATGACACATATTTAGGTATGTTAAAAAGTTGAGTTCGAATTCAATCTAAATTGTTCTTAAAAGTAAATATTGATTTGGAATATAACTAATTCATGCGAGTGTATTGTAAAAGAATACATATTCTTAATAGACCACATAATCGGGAATGGAATATATTCCTTATACTTCGAATAATCTCTTCTTCTACCCTGATTATCTCGTCGTGATATGTTCCCTTCTAGCCAACATCAATTTCACGTAAGATTTGTGTAACCATACTCAATTCTTAGGGAGATACATATGCTCGGGAGAGCCTTACGTAAGAGGAACATCTAAAGAAGCTCATATACACATTAGAGTCCACGGTTGACTTAAAATACTAGCACATTAGATCTTGAGTCCAATGTGTATATAAAATCTTCATTAAATTCGTAATCTTTCGATGTGCGATGTTTAGACTCACATGTGGACCTCACAGTCCCCCCTCTACATTGAGTCTCATCACATCGGGTTGGGCTCCCCTAAACCCAAACACTTACCTTTCTCAACTTAATTTCACAAGTGTCATTTTCATCCAATCTAAGCCTCACCATGAGAGGAGTCGATCATGGTTCAAATCTTACCAGCCATAGGAGTACCCGACCCACTTTACCAAGAGAGTTAACCAAAACAAACTCTAATACCATTGTTGAGAAGATCAGGGTTTTACCTAGGAGAAGCACCCAAAGAAACCGTTTACACATAAGAGCTTACATTTGATTTTAAAAACTAGCCTATTGAGTACTGGATTCAATGTGTATGTAAACTCTTCACTAACTTCGTAATTTTCTGATATAAAACTTTACATTCACATGTGAACTTAATAACATATTTATCAAAGAGGAGGTATAAACGAAACCCATAATGTATGTATTCGATATCTCATAACCTAAATCTAACTTAATAGATCAATGATCCAAAACATATATGAACACTCTCTTAATACATAATTACCAATGAAACTAAAATTTGCACTCTTTTCTTTATCTTCCCAATTTCTAAACGAAATTTTAATTTCATGACTTGAATTATTCACAAATAACGAAGGGAAATGAAATCAGGAAATTTAAGTCATTTGAATCATAATTTCATGAATGCTAAGGTTGACCTTAACTGTAATTAAGTTATTTTTATCAGCAAATCTTTATTGATAAATCAAAATGAGCTTCCAAGAAGGAAGCTCTAAGGGGATACAACAAGAAAGAAAGAAAAGGGAAAAGAAAATTAGGAACATACAAGGATATCATAAGAGAAAAAACACGCATGAAAAGAGATCAATTCTTAGAGCCAATCATGTCTTCAAAATCTTGAATCGCTTCTTCATCCATTGCTTCACAAGCGAAACCCAAAAATTGACAAAAACTCAAGTTTGAGTGGATTGATCACGAGGATTCATGTCCTTGTCTTAGTTCAAATTGATCAAGTTGAAATTAAGTTGGTAATAACTATATTTGCAAAGTAAGTGGATTGGGCATATATCTTGTCCTCATTAGCATAAACTTTGACAGGAAAGATCCAACAAAATATGTGGTTTCATAGAGTTTATGGCCATAGGTCTTTCCCCATTAATTAACTCTGTCATATTTAGTGACCCATATCACCATTCATATCCACTCACCATTTTATTATTTGGGTATATTAAAGCATTTTTTTATGCCTAACTCGATGGATATGGAACTGCCATTTTATTCAATTTCAATTTCTAATAAGAACAATGATAAATACTATAATTAAGAAAATTGTAGTGTGTAAATTAAGATAGTTTAAGAGATTTTATTCAATAATTCCGTGATTCTAATTCACACGCTACTTGATCGTAAAAGTTTCATTCCTTTGTTAAAATACGTTATCATGCAAGCATTTGATATAAATTGGTGCTTCAATTAATAATCTAATTGGAGACATGAAGAAGTGGACAAATGTAGCCATATTGTTTCTATATTTAGCTCACCAAACTCATTCATAAGATAGTGGTTAATAAGATGATGAGACACAAAACAATTTGTTATGGAGATAAAAAGCAGCATCTGATTTTCCCCTCTCTTTGGAAGAAAGTTTTTAGTGCATAATAAAGCTTTATTAGTGTCAACCCTAAACCCTACCTTCCACTCACACACTCAAACCAGAATCAATCTTAATAAACCATGACAAGATGGATTGTGACAAACACATACATATATATGCCAGTTTCTTTTTCGTACAATTGCTTTGGAGATTAAATTATTCTCATCACGGACTATGCGGTTAAGAGATTTAAATATAGTAGACTTGTGATCACAATGTATTATGCATAAAAATTAGGGGTAATTTCACATGTCACCACAAAAGTTTGTAGTCTCACTTAGGTCACCAAATTTCTAATTTAATTTGTGAGGTCACCAAAAAGAATTTTGTCTCATTGTTATTGACTCATTGCAAAATCGATGAGCTTGGTGTGAAATCGAGGAGCTCGGGTGTCGAAATTGACGAGGGTTTGGATTAATTGACGATGATTTGACGAAATCGACGAGGTTTTGTTGAAATCGACCATGGTCTGGAAGAAATCAGTGAGGGTTTCGCGAAATTGACGAGTTTCCGGTGGCCGGCAAAATCGAGATGGGGTAACCGGAGAAATCGACTGCTTCTAATGGCCAGAATTCTAGGCGAGTACCAGTGGCCGGAGGGTATTTTGGTCATTAATTTTTTATATCAAAAAAATAATCAAAAATAACTGACAGAGTTATAAACATTGAGACAAACGTTCTTTTTGGTGACCTCACAATTTAAATTAAAATTTTGGTGACCTAAGTGAGACTACAAACTTTTGTGCTGACCTAAGTGAAATTACTCCTAAAAATTATGTTGTTATACTGTATTTTGTAAGATCATTGCCAATTAATATAGATAAACAAATTGTTTGATGTCACGCACACATGCAACTTCAAAATTTTAAAAAAATACTATTACACATTAAATAAATTTTTATTATTAAATTACATAATATACATCTGATATGGTGTTATGGCAGTGAAACTCACTATAACTTAAATATAAAGAAATTGGTCATTTGTCATGGTAACCAAGTTGAGGTATAATATGTTGTACCTCAAATGATATAAAGTAATAAGTATTTGGTATAAAGTGACCATTTTGATATGTGATATTGCTAACAAATGATATCAATTAAAATATTTTATACTGTAAGTTATAACTCAAGAATAAATCTGGCAAATAGTATAATATTTACCGGCATAATGTACTAATATATTGATATAACGTCACTATCAGTTGGTATAAACTGTGTTCGGGTACCATTTTTAGGGAATAAATCTGTCAAACAGTATAATATTTATCGGTATAATGTACTAACATGTTGATATAATGTTACTGCCAGTTGGTATAAACTGTGTTTGGGTACCATTTCTCGGGAATAAATCTGTCAAGTATTATAATATTTACTGGTATAATTATGATAGTTATTTTTTATCCCGTTGTAATTATGGTAGTTATTCAATTAATAATTATGGTAATTATTGTATTAATGGTGGTAATTGAATTGGTAACTACCCACGTTCCAGGTCATCTTCACGTCTACCGTTTGTATTTGGTTATTGGTTTGGAGCCGAATGCATAATAATATTATATTTTATTATTAAAATATTGAGTTATTGTGTAACTAATATTTGGATTAATTTATAGTACATGGTTGAAGCATAATGTTATTTTGGAGTTGAAATGATGTCGTTTTTGTGTAGAATATATGTCAAATGACATTATAGGTTGAATTTGTTCTTATCATTTGCAGAATAACAAATCTCTTTTAACTTATTTTCTTTGATTTACTTTCTCAATCAATACATGCTGTACATCCTATATATAATTTAAAGACATATTAATGTCTAATCTTAAAGATCCGAGACTACATTATTTACTTATTATGTGCCCTACCGTTTCAGAAAATAAATGAGATATTAGTGAGTATGAGATATATATTAGTGAGTGCTTTTCAAATTTCTTCCAAAATCTTACCACGTTTTCATGGATTTTGTTATTCCAATGGAACCAAAATCATTTATATTCCTCACTTTATCTTAGCAACAATGATAAGTATATTTGATT
The DNA here is from genome assembly GCA_036897365.1 of Geranium brycei. Classification (NCBI taxonomy): domain Eukaryota; kingdom Viridiplantae; phylum Streptophyta; class Magnoliopsida; order Geraniales; family Geraniaceae; genus Geranium; species Geranium brycei. The sequence goes on from JAYMTP010002127.1 coordinate 5,949, forward strand.
GAACCCTCAAAATTGACATTGATAAAGGTTATATGCTTTGATGGAAATTTTCCAGATAAAAGTAGATGTAACATTCATTCTAATGTGTTCACAAGAGAAACAATGGGACAATATCTAACAAGAATTATAAGATCAGTATCATCAATGTCATAAATATTTTTTTTATTGAAATTGAATAGAAATTAAGGAAAATGGAAAAAATGGCTCTATACTAGGACATTTTTGTTGTTTTGCGAGAGGGTGGTGTGATGGAAAAAATAATGTGAACTTTGTTTTTCGTACGAAACGATGTATTTTAAAAAATGATGAAAATGCAATTGGAATTAAGAATTTATTTTTAAAAAAAAATAATTTCATCAATTTTAAAAAATATATATAAATACATTTTAGACGAAAAAACAAAGTTAAAGTACACAATCTTCACGTAAAACAAAGTTAAAGCACACAACTCCATATTATAAAAGTGTCATATTATTACATATCACATTTTTTGCCATTTTTCTTAGAAATTACAAGTCATTGTTTCCCATCTCATTATCCATAAGGCAATGATGGAACACATTGAATCAATTATACTTTGATTCTCATCAACTTGCTCTCATTATACAAATCAGCATATTTTGATTGGTTTGTTTACCTTTTTCCACACAGGTTAACCAAATAGGCTTTTGGAATAAGCAATCTGATATTCATATATTTCAAGTCACATTACATAATTGCTTTTTCTTCCTTCTACATTTTAATTTTCCCCCAAATGAAACATTGTCATTTGCTTCATTAATGTGGAATTTAGTTCTAAAGAAGAAAAAAATATTGTAAAGAACAGAAGACTCAAAACATGCGCTTAAGACTCCAGCAAGTAATATAAAAGACAAGAAAATGACAAACTCAGGGCATGGGTTTTTTTATTCACTTGAATACCAAAACTGGGTTTCATGAAAGAATCAAGACCCATTAATTATTTGGCAATTCATTGATGAAGCCTAACCTAACAAGATAAGTTCCACCAGATAGCCAACCATGTCTAGATTAACAAAAAATGCAGCTATTCCAAAAGTTGCTAGAAGCAGCTATTCCAAAAGTTGCTAGAAGCAGCTATTACAAGGAACCAACACCAATTGAAAGCAAGCAGGCGTAGTAGCTTTTGCCACTCGAAGTTGAATACTATAATACTGGAAAGTCTCATTATAATCCAAAATATTATTTTGGCAGGAAAATAATATGTTGCAACTAGTGATGATGATCATGATGTCCCTCCTCTGGATCTCCTCCTGGGCCAACCACGTCCAGCTGTTAACCATGAAAGCAACTAATCAGAAAACACGCATCCATGTTGGGTAATGAAATGGTCTAATAACATAGCTTTGGCCATTGAGTGAACAAATGTAAATCAAACTTGAAGGATAACTACATGAGATTATTATGAACTGACTAAATTATTTGTTTCTCCCTAGATCCGTGCAAGACCTATGAGATCCATATGGAATATTATTTCAATTTTCAAGTCTAGGCATAGAGTCGATAACTACATGCACCAGATCCACTTACACTCACTATTGCTCAAGACCTAAGAATAGCCTTCAAGTCAAGTTTTACCATTTACTTACCACAAAATACTGGGTGCACACTGGGCATTCATGTGGCTTGCCTTTCTCCAGCCAGAACCAGACAACATCATGTTCATCCTCTGCAATTTATCATGAACCATATATGATGACTAACCAAGGTTCTAAAACTCGGAATTGAGAACGTGGCAAGACAAAAAATAAGAAGTTTTGAGAACTCGGGGAGAAATAGGCAAAACTCATTTTGTTTGAAATAAATATGAGATAAACATATATTCATATATAATTCAGTTGAAACACAAATATTACAATATTTTAGTAAAATAAGATACTTTTGAACAACTTTACAAGTTCAAACAAAAGCACAAATTTTAGAGCCGTTTCAAAACATATGTAAAATATAAAAATAAAATATGACCAATTTTGATCGAGTAAGAACTCGGTAAAATTTAACTACTGAGAACTCACTCAACTCGATTTTACCAAGTTCTTGGGGAGATCAGGAGTTTCATAACACTATAACTAATGAAACAATAAGTCCAATTAAAAATTTACGGCGTAGAACAAATAATATATTTAAAACAAAACAAGCATAATAACCACACCTCCTTCGCCACCAGGGCATCCAACTATTCTCCTGTCGTAGTAAGCCTGAACAACAGCAGGTGCTTCCTGCAAGCAAATATACAAATAAAATAATGTTCCCAATATCATTATAAAGTCTACATGTAAACTAAGAAGAAAAACTGCATAATTCATATCAATGGTATACCGATATACCATGCAATAATTCTGGCAGTTTAGAAAGTCGTGATGGTTATAATTAAGTGCACACTCAAAAAAATCCCACAAATGTCCAACATTAAGTGTCTCTTTACTTTTCTCTTGAACAGTGACAAGAATGCTGGTGAGTTTGTGATATTTGAAACCAATCTAATTAGACTCCATCCAAACATCAAATTTTTAGATTCAAATACGACTGCCCTAGGAAAAAATACATAATTTGATAAGAATGATGATGAGAAGGCAAGAAATGGAAGGGGAAATCTTAAAAATGAGATACTTCCAGTTCTGTGATAATAAAGATGACTAGGAACAGGAGATAGATTTTTCTTAGGAGATAACATATTAATCTCCCATAAAAAAGTGAAGAGTTGGGAAGGAATGTATGCCACTGTATAGACACTAAAAGTAAAATTCATTGCATACCAGGAAATATATATATATATATATATATATATTGGATGGGGTGAATATAGTTTCCTTTCATTTATTCTGGCATATACAATCACATGAATTGCCATGTAACCTTCTTTTAACCTTACGTTTTCTAATACAAATGTCTTTGCCTAGTTTTCATTTTCCATGCAGCTGAAGTAATAAAAGAAGTCCATAAAGATTGTTGGACAAAATGAGAAGGGCTCAATCAACAAACACTTTTTAAAAAAATATATCAGGAAGTAATCGATAAAAACAGTACATGATGTTTACTTATATGTGCGTCAATTATTGAGTATAACATTACTTAATGAATACAATTAATTATAACATAATCAAAACATAACGATCCCTAAAATATATAGATATCAATAATAGGTAGTGCTCTAAAAATACAGGCGGGGATTTTTGAACACTGATAATTGGCATGTATACTAGTTCAGTGGCATCAAATTGGCCACAAAAAACGACTGAATATTTGTTTGCCACAAAAATACATCTTCATAACCTCTCTTTTTTTTGTTTTTAATAGGCACATACTAGCCAAATGGACCGTGGAACCAAACTATGAATACCAATTCTGGTAAGTTCTCAAATATTATACACAAACAAAACTATCACACTTCAATTTTTTCTTCATAATATTACAATATTACATTTACGTGTAGGATGAAAGACAGAGCTAGTTGATCACTTGCATACGTGAACTAGGAATTTGGGATGACCATATAACAGAGTAAATTTGCTGTCCCGAAAACTGCGGGGAAATATTTAACACAACCTTAACACCAAATTTATGCGGAGAACCATATTCCAAGTTTGATCACGCCATTAACTCCTTCATTTGTAAGCCTGATCTCATAGGTCTATTGGTAAAAGAAGTTGCACAATAGGGGGAAACAAAAGAATGATCCCTATGATGTGAGTGGATAAGAAACGTTGTCGTCTTATGTTTTGTTACATCATATAGAAATTATCCGGATGATAGGAAACGCCAATAGACTGAGGTGAGTGATGTCATCCCAACTGTGGTGCTACAGATGGAGAGTAATACTCGGGAAATGGAACCAATTGAGCCAAGTTGTGGTTCAATATGGAGAATTTTTCCCTTTAATGGAGGCATAACAAATATATACCTCATGGCAAAAAAAATTACTGTAGAAAAATTACTGAAGATACAACTGCAGTACTAGACCAAATAGAAAAGTTGTAATAAACAAACAAGCATGCATATGTAGTGCTTTCCATAAGGTTATGTTCTAAATGCCACCAATTGAAAGTTGAATAGGCATTCTTTATACAAGTTACTAACAGAATGGTAATTTAGTTTGATTTACAAGTATTGCAATTCAAATGGAATTATACATGAAATTCACTGACAAAGGTATATGAGAAGGAAATTAATGTGTGATCAAGAAGCATTTAGTAGAGAACAAGATAAACCAAATTGCATAGAAATCTGAAATCCTAGCTGAATATGATTACAATTGTGACTTCAAATGCATTTACCCACAGGGTGGGTAAGATGTGATGCAATTAGTGTGCGTAAATACACGATCAGATCAGGCTAATATTTGGATAACAATAACCAGAAACCAATACAAGAATGTTTGCTAGATAACCAGAATTATAACACACAACACGAAATGAAGTTGACTAACCTTTGTTCCGAAAGGACCAACGGGATGGTTTATTTCGAGAATATCTTTCCCCTAGACAACAAACCAAACAAGTAAATATCAGAATTCTGCATCAGAGAGCATCAAATTCAGAAGCCAATAAAATAAACCAATTTAGACTCAAAACCAAAAAAAGGCTCAACCATTAATAATAAACCCTTTGTTTCTGAGCAGCCAAACAAACGAACAAACATAAAGATGGAGATGGAGTTGGAGTTGCAGGGCAATAGCATACCTGAAGGTGAGCTTCGAGCTCCTCTCTCTCGTGTCCGGTGGCAATGGGCATGACATCCTCGACACTCTTCTTGGGCGCGGAATCAGCTGCAACCAATTCCCAATCAGGTGAGTGACATATAATTGGATCTGAGATCTGAGAGCTGAGACCAAAACAGGAGAAATGAATAATCAAAGGGATGGAGAGGGCACCAGATTGGACGGAGAAGAGGCGAGAGGAGAGAGGAGCAGAGGGGATGAGGGGGCGGCTGGCGGTTGCGGTTGCGGGCTGGCGGAGAGAGGAGAGTGCTTTGAGTGCTCTTCTCCACATGACTAGGGTTGGATTGAGAGACTATTGCTGTTGCTGCTCGCCCTAGGTTTAGATTTGAGACAGAATGTGTGTGTGTGGAAATTAAATCATCACTTGTAGCGCTAATGACTAGCACTGCGGTTTTCACCTGGCACGTGCCTAGTACACGCTACACTTCGCTCGTCTCCACCACACCCTACTTTCTTCCGTTTTCTACTCTTTTCTTCCCCTTATTCATAAGGGAGATAATTACAACCGGCCGGTTTGGGGCGGATCGGATCGTTCCCCGTTTCTAACGGGTACGAGGATTCTCCGCTTTTCATTTTCAACCCAAAAAAATATTAAAATATATTTAATTTTTAATAAAAGTTGTATTAAAAAATATTATTTTAGTAAAATATATACTTGGAATATTATTTTTTTCATTAAACATGTATTATAAAATACTATTTTAACAAAAAAAATATTATTTTTTATTAAATATGCATTTTATAATATAATTTTTAAATTAAAAAGTATATATTTTTAATATATCAGAGCGGGGCGGGGCAGGGATACCTCACCCCGCCCCATTTCCGTCCGGATTCGGGGATTCTCCGTCCTGTTTTCTTTCGGATTCGAGGATCCCCATCGGGGACGAGGAATATTGTCATCCCTACTTAATACAACGCAATTTACAACTTATTATACATATTTCATATATAATGACGCCAATGACATCGTCGTTTTCTTAGAACTTTTCGTCAACACGCTTTACCACTGGACTGGATAACTTTCATGTTTATATTCTACTTCATATAATTAAATTTTTATTTATTATTTTAAATGTATGAAAAGTCTGAGCAAAGTTATGGTGAAATTATGATATTATGTAAGGTTGGTGCACAATTTAATTTTAAATGTGTACACAAATTAAAATATTTCTCATTCTTTATTATTGATTCATTAGTTTTGATTATACTCAAATTTGAGTAGGTTAATGGATAAATATTTTATCAAAAGACATAGGAGTTCATTTGATTTATTTAGTGCTCGTAATGAGAAACTCAACTCACATTCTAGTGTTGAGTTTAATCTCCATAATATTGTTAACGATCCAGGCTTACGTAACAAGATTGAAAACTTTGACACTTAGATTAGAGATCATGTCAGTAGAGAGTATGCATCTAATCGGAACTAACACGGTTGAAGAGAGAATCTCAATCAACACTCGACCCTGCCATTGTGTGACGACGACCTGAATTGGGACTACCGGTTTTCGGAGTTCGGCGGTGCGTTTGGGAGGCGCTTCGTCGCGCTGCTAATGCATAGAGGCACGACGAGGCATTAATTGCTTCAATTCCTTGACGAGTCTTCGATAATCGAAGAAATCACAGTTCATATATACACAATCGAGTACTCGGAAATGGAATTAGCGTGGGAGATTAAGGAGAGATACACACAAATATTGAGAGCTCTCATGAGCTTGTGGTCCTTAATATGTACACATAAGACCAGAAATACAAGACACAACTCAAATGTATACAGAAATACAATTGCATCAAAACCTAATTATGTTAATTTTAAATGCAAGACCCAACTCAGTAAGTGAAATCGGAAAGAGGGAAGAAGAGGGAGACGGGCAATATTTGAAATTTAAAACACATGCCTGAGTTTTTCTTATGGTTTTTGTAACATTTAAATTTCAAAGAAATACTAACCATGAAAAGTTTGCAATTTTAAGGTATTGAAAAAAAGACCTAAATAAATATCCCTAAGCTCAAATCACCCCACTCCACTCTAGTGTAGATATTTGAGGTTTTGCCTGAAATATAAATTGATTTGTGACCGAACTTATTTTGGAACTAAGAAGTAAATTCATGTTGATCTCCCTTTTATTTTCTCCTCATCCCTTTCCGATCATCTTCCACTAACTTATCTGGCTATAGACAATCTTTTTAGCTCATTCAATCACGAAGCAATACAAGGTAATTAAAGTCTGTGAATCAGATAATTTACTAGCATCTATTTAGTTGTTGAAGTTTCATGTGAACACACAGTTATTAGGAAAACCTGAATAACGTAAGAAAAGGCGTTTGTTACTGCCATTACCACTAACATTCAAGCTCAAAGTTAAGAGGAAATATAGATTTTTTTCCCTGAAACAAGCTGCTTTGGATAATAGTGTTATGGAATTCAAATTGACATTGGAATATAGAACATGCAATTAATTAAGCATAAATTCATAGACATCACTGATAATTGAAAACATATATAATAAAGTACCCAACCATCACCACCAATATCCTAATACCCTAATTCATCAAAAACCCCAAAAAATTTCCGTTTTCAAGTACCCGCACACCTCTTCCCAAATTTTTATTTATTTCATCAAATAAATTTATCATTCTCATTGTATACTTTTCAAGTGCCCGTAACTTATAATTGTATGTTTCTTCTAAGATCTGAATTTTTTATTGACATTATATTCTTGTGATTGTGATGTATGTAGTGATCTCAATTACAATAAAATACCTTTTATATAGGTTATGTAATTAGGAAAATTTATAACAATATTAAAAAAATTAGCTGAGAGACAACAACGAATTATAAGAAATAATATCAAATATTCCAATTATTCTAACAATCCTCTCAAACTCAGGTCGATTGATGTTTAAAATTAGTTTTTGATAATAACTTCATTATAAACTTGACCTTTAATTTGATCTTAAACTTCAAGCGTGTCCAAGTAGTGTGTGTAGATGCGCCTTGTGTACTCTCATAATTGTTTTTTTGTATGCTCGGATGCAACACGTTTTTTTTCCTCTGTGCGCTATGAAGCGACACGTTTTTTTTTTGCATGTATATGTGGTCTTATGGTTGGGTTGAGAGAGTAACATTATTGTTGCTGCTCAAGTTGTGTGTGAGCCCTAGGTTTAGTTTCACAAATTTGAGAGAGAATGTGTGTGTGGAAATGAAATCATGAGTCATAGCGCTAATGAGGAGGCAACAATTGACTAACACTGCGGTTTTGACTTGGCACGAGCCTTGTACACGTTACTCTTCGCTCGTGTCCACCACAGCCTCAGTTTCTTTCATTTTGTATTTTCTTTCTTATTAATAATAATTACTTGTATTCTTCTCTCGAATGAGAGGCACCGTTTCTTAGGGTTAGAGAAAGTGTCTCGTCTGAGTGCGAGTGTTTACGGTTGTGTTTGTGTGGCGATTTTGTGGCAGGAAAGTTAGAGTTTGTTGGTGATTTATGTGTGCTTTAGTAGTGATTTTGTGATTCACTCTGAAAGGATGCAAACCCTGAGAGCTGGGCTGGAGGATTTTTGCGAGTTTTGGAAGAGGAAGGCGATAGGATGGTGGTCGTCGACCGCAGTGACTCAGCGGAAGGGAGTATGAAGGCTCGGTACTGGGAGTGATCAGGCATCTTCCGGCGTCGCTGGACAAATTTATGTAAGCATATCGAACTAAGAGGTCTCAGTTTTCTTAAGGTTCAATATGTTTTCGTGTTGTCCCTTTGGGCCATTTGGGGGAGTATATGGCTCGAGGCTCTTGTTCCGGGTAGAGGATTGAGGGAGATCGGCTTTGTTCACATGAATATTTTGGGTGTTGGGCTAGGTGCTTGTTGTAAGAGGTTTACGGGGTTTCTCCAGCCAACAGAGGTGGAGGTCGTGGGGCTTATAGAGGCATTTTGGTGTTGCGCGTGGAATAGTTTTCGGGGTGGTTCTTGTAAGGGATTTGCGAGGAGTCTCACCCTGTTCGAGGTGGAGGCCGCGAGTTTGCTAGAGGCATTTCGTTAGGTTATCAGTTTGGTGTTGGATATCGTCTTTATTGAGACAGATAATCAAAGTGTTGTGCAAGGGATTTAGTCTTGGTGGTTCCAGAGAAATACAGTGAGAGGAGTTATGCTTGATTGTGCTATTTTTCTTTATTTATTTTAGTTTTCTTTTGTCATTTTTGTTTGTATGGTTGTTAGTTTTGCTCTTTTTTCGTTTATCTAAGACTCTGGTTTGGGATTTGTCCCACCAACTCTTGATATATTTCTTCTGTTTGTTTGCCTCTAGGCTTTTTATAAAGTTTGGGTTTCAACAAAAATAAAATAAGAATTTATATATTATTAAAAAGCGAATGGATACATAACTCAATATTATGTTAATTCAATTTTAAAACTTTCGTAAAATCATTTATTTTTTATTATCGTCAATTTGTCAAGAAAATATTGTTCTCGTATTAAAATGTAATTGCCCAACTGTTAATGCATTTACACGAGTAACAAGAACTGGTATCAGATTGGGAAAACAAAATGTTATATCGGGTCGGAAGAGAGATTATCATCAAATATATTCTTCAAACTCTCATACTTATACGATGAATGTGTTGTTGCTCCCAATAGGAATTTTGGAAGATACAAGCGGATTTTCAACCGTTTCTCGGGGAAGGGCACTATCAACAATGGGGGCATGTTTGGCATAAATGGGATGGACTCTGCGCTCATAAATAGTCTAGTGGTATCTGGATAGGCTCGAAAAATAGGAATGACTTATCCTTTCAATTTCAAATTATCTGGTCACTAGACTTTTCAAAGCTAAATACTTTCCTCGGTGTAGTTTTCTGGAAGCGGGAAAGAATCCTAACGCGAGCCTGATTTAGTGGAGTTTAGTGGCGTCGAAATAGGTTTTGGATTTGTCGATCAGGAGGGTGGTGGGTCCCGTTCAGTTCATAATTGTAGCTGATCCTTGGCTCTTGGACCCGGATCCTTATGTTCATTCGCTCAGAGCTCGGTTCCATCATTGTGCAGTGGGGGATCTTATGCTTCGTGGGAGGTAGTGGAATGAATATTTTATCAGGACGGCTCTTGATAATTGGGAAGATGATCTTATTCTTTCGGTCCTTGTGAGCAAATTTTGCCTGAAGGATATGTGGTATTGGGCGGACTCTCAGTCCGGTTGTTACTCTGTCAAAAGTGGGTACCAATGTCTCTTGGCAGAAGCTAATATTTGGAGTCCTCAGCACCGTCTTTCGGTGTGAGGAGCAATCTGGAAGCTAAATGTACACCCTAAGGTTCAGACATTTCTAGGGCATGTGGCGTCTAGTTTCTTGCCGACTAGAGTTTCTCTCAATTATCGTGATATACCTTTGTGTTCGAGTTGCCCGTTGTGTATGTCAGCTTCGGAAAGTACTTATCTTGTTTAGTTTTTCCCTGGCGACACATGTTTGGATTCTTACATGTATTCCTTTTGTTTTTAATCCTGAAGAGGGAATGATTCTTATCCTCAATGCTTGCCTGAGTTCGTTGGGCTCCGATGCGGTAGGAATCTCTCAACCAAATCTCAAATCACAGCCAATGATTTCTTTATCTTTCCGCGTTAACGGCAGTATACCGGTTAAGGTAAAATAGGGAAGTGATTAACACGACCACAAGGAGGAGTAGCTAGTAGGCGCTAAAATGATTTGTCTAATACGTATCGGGCTTAAGAGATAAATTCAAGTGTTTATTTCTAATTTCCTACTCATGCAACCCCTGACATTCAAACATCTCAATCATTCTCCAACACACTCACAAAGATATCAAGAAAACTTGAGCAATTCGTAGAATATTAAGAATAGTTGTCAATTACTCTATCAATACTCAAAACGACAATTTCTGCAAATGACCATCATACTGCTATATATTTTCAAGTTAAAACCAATAGTATTCCGAATTCAATTCTTTGATTTTGGGTGGGAAACTCTTTTCCTCAAACTACCACTTTGTGCAAAAGAACATCAAAAGCTATGATCTTGAAAAACTCCTTCCTTAAACCGCCACTGAGCAAAAAAAACAAGTTACAACCAAGCTTACAAAACCAAGAATATTGTTTTTAAAGTAATCAAGCACAAATCATGTTTTACGAATTCTTTTCTGGAAGTAATGTATGTATATGTCAATGTGAGAGGAAGAGTTAAGTTCCCTAGACCAATGGTCCATGACTGATTCTTATTGCTGTGTATTTCAATTTTTTACAAATCTGTAAAAGAGGTGAGGTGGTTCTTGTTTGAGTTGGACTGAATCTGGGCTCATATATGTTGACCTATTTGAATATTGGTGGGACTTTTGTTCTGGACAGTGAATTCTTGCAAGTTCTGCCAATTTGGGATTTGGTTACAAGATCTGTCAATTAGGGATTTCTTGGATTGGTATTTTTGGATTGATTTTTTAGAGAGTTGGATCTTCAACTGGTTCTAATTTGCTTCAGTTGAGGCAGAGAGAAGGGGGTTCTCTAAAGATTGAGAAATTAAAATTCTTTCAAAACCAAACGAAATTAAAATTGGGAACTAAAAGATAATTTCATCTTTTACACATGTTGGTCTTCCTTGTATCTCACTTGTATTTTCTCTTCAACTCAGTCAATAATGAAGCAACACTAGCATCTATTTGGTTGTTGAAGTTTCATGTAAACACATAGTTATTAGGAAAACCTGAATAATCCAAGGAAAGGCGTTTGTTATTGCAATTACCACTAACATTGAAGCTCTGTTAAGAGGAAATTTTTTATTTTTTTCCCCAAAACAAGCTGCATTGGATAATAGTGTTCTGGGATTCAAATTGACATTGGAACATAGAACTTAGATCAGACAATTAATTAAATATACATTCATAGACAGTACTGAAAATTGAAAACATATATAATAAGGTACCCAACCCTAATACATTAAAACCCCCAAATCAACAAAAACCCATAAAACCCTAATCCATGAAAACCCCCAAATCATCATCGAAATCAATTGCTGCTGCTGCTGCCCGCAGTACATAAATTAAAAGCCCAAGCATTGTCTGCAACAATCTTCTCGTACACCTCCGGCTCGAAATCGTTCTTAATGTCAAAGATCCTGCGGATCTCGTCGGGATGCTTGCCCCTAATCATGTCAGCGACCTTCTTCGCCAATCGATCGACGAGCTTGTCGGCGGTGAGATAGTTGGCGGCCATGATCAAGTGGTAGAGCTCATCTGTAGTGAAGGAGTCGACGTACTCGTGCTCCCACTTGTTCGTCTCCTCCTCGTCCCAGTCGGGCTTCTCGCCGATGGCCGCTTCGTGCTCGCACCACCGCAGCACCATCGCTAGGATCTCCCACTCCACGTTCGTCACCGGGATCACGCCGTCGGGGCACCCGTCCTCGATCACATGCCTGAGGGTCACGCACTTCTCGGCCACAGCGGTGGAGACCTCGAACACGTGCTCGTCCGCCGTCACCAGCTTCACACTCGTCTCCGCCGCCGCCGACGAGGACTGCGGCGCGGAGAAGGACAGGGAAGCGAACTCGGCCACTAGGGCTGACTCGTCAGGTTTAGAAACGGACGAGGAAGAAGAAGACGAAGCCATTGATGGATGTTTTCTTTTCTGAGCAAGATTTGAGGACTCCTCTTTGGTGTTGCGACTATATATAGGGTCTTGAATTGGGGGTTTCCGAGGAGGAGAGGTTTTTTATTCCTCGAGAACGTTCTGGATTTTTTATTATTTGGACTCCAAATCGACTTCCTATTTTAATAGGCCCGGCCTAAACTTGGAATTTACGTTCCTCTCAAATTTAAGTTGTTATCACATTACATTATATAATGTTGGCTCGTGAATGATTTAGAGTTACATATATGTCGTTTGTAATAATGGAGGATAAGAGAATAACCTTACTTACTAGGTTGCTTACAACTTACTACACATGTTATAACTCGCCATGTCTTCAATTTTTTAGTAGTAACCACTAGCAGAGCAAAATATCTTGTGAGATGGCGTCGCTCTTGATAGCACGACAAGTGCACCAGTTGTCAAGTAATAAAGAGCGGTTTAAAACCCCGAGTTATGAATTCCATAGAGATTGTTAGGTAATGGGCACTGGAACTACAAATATCTAACATATCGGGTTTAAGTAGAAGGGAATAGTTGGATTGATTTTAAAAAAACTTGTGTTAAAAATCTACTAATGCAAGATAAAATAATCACAAGAATTCATTAAAGGGAATTAGGGAGGTTCGAGTTTTCAGGTAGTGTCATGACTTGGCACTTATTAAATGAATTCTAATTTAGAGAAATTAAACTTGTATTGAAATCCCACATCAGAAAAATGTGAATCTCTTCACCAATTTATATAACACTCTAGGCCTCCACCTATCAGCTTGAGCTTTTAGGTAGGTTGGGCTTCTGACATGGTATCAGAACTTGGTGCTATATTGGACGTGACCTCCATCACACCATCGGGCCTAAAAGCCCATTAATCATGCCATCAGTTTCGATGGATCGGAGGGAGTTCATTCTGTACCGGCCCCCGCTCGTCTGTTTCCACGCGCATTCCAACCCGGATTGCACGTGAGTGAGAGTGTTGGAATCTCACGTTAGAAAGATGTGAATCTCTTCACCATCTTATATAACAATGTGAGTCTTCACCTATCACCTTGAGCTTTTAGGTGGGTTGGGCTTCTGACTAGTCATGAAGCGTGTCAACTATAGTTCTTACCCAAAACGTTCTCTATTAGGTTGTCAATGGTCTAATTATTTGTTTAAGTATAAGATTATCAAGTTTAGGTAAAAAGATGGGTAATTAGTAAATTGTTGGTATACATTACACTATATGCATTTACTCCCGTACCCGTTATTCCTACAGGTTCAGCATAATCTACAACATTGCACTACATGTTCTACAATTTGGACGTTTTATATATATATAAGAGGAAACCTAAAATTAGTTACGAGCACTTAGAACATTATACAATCACAAATTTATTTGATTTTTTTTATCAGCAAAATGAAAGATTTTATTGATGAAGCTAGTAAATTTTTTCAAGAAGGAAAAAGTCGGACAATTACATCAACAAATCTAGAAAGAAATCCAAGAGAAAAAAGAAAGAACAATTAGAAAATGAGAGAGTCAGAGCACTCGGATAACTCAATGTATTAATTTGAAAATAAATAAAAATTTAGGAAGAATAGAATTGAAAACGGAAAGTGGTTGTTGAAAATTGGAAAGTGAAAATAGGAAATAGAAAGGGACAGACAAGTCCAAGTAGAATGAGGAAGCTCGTAGACTTTTCCTAATTCAATAGATACTACTATGAACCTTATATATAGAGACCAAAACATGTGTGTTTGATATCTTGTTCAGAGGAGAAAATATTACATCCTCAATCCATGGTTGCTTCTTCTTCTTCTTGTTCCGTGGAGGAGTTGTTAGATACGGAGTTAGTCCATAAACGCAAATTAAGCAATTAAACCATTTATTCAAGCATGCAATAATTAAAGAAATTGAAGAAGACGAACATAATGAATAATACTTTATTATTATTGAATATCACCGTCACAATACAATAAGATTTACTTGACCTGTGATTCGGTATTGGACGGATGAGGAAGGAGGAACAGATTGTCGTCGAGGGACGGTAATCCACTTTCCTTAAGACGAATTTTGCCCTGTATGGACAAATCGCTCCCAGGATACAACGACGATCGTAGGCGAACTCTGAACCGTGATGTAAGGAGAATCAGGGAGGAACGAATTTGACAGAGGTTCGACAGCTAGAGTTTTGGTGTGTAATTTTCTCTAGCGGCTTTTCTCTACTTATTAAAGAAAAAATTAAATCCTCTTTTAGGAGAAAATAATAATTTAGGAAAAAATAATTCTCTGGGAAAGAATATGAAACTTGGAAGATAAGGAATGAAATATCTTACCAATTTCTTTTCTTGGGGAATAGGACTTATTAATACGTAATATTCTTCTTAATCTTCAATTAAGAGAATTTTCCAATTTAAATGGCATATGACCATATTTATTTCCAAATAAATAATTATTATGAAAATATTTTACACGTGAAAATATCATTGAAATATTTTATTCTTGAATAAAAATATTGTGAAATATTTAATTCTTCAATACAAATATTCCAAAAGATATTTCCATATTTCCCCATTGCAAGTTGTAGAATATTATTTCCGA
>JAYMTP010002128.1:0-20869 GCA_036897365.1 Geranium brycei
TGCTTCCAAAAGGAAAATTTAGTTTTTTTTTTTTTTTTTTTTTTTTGGTCGGCAATAATTGAAGACATCCTAAACTACTAGCATGTATCAAAATTCGAACTCAGGACCTCACATGTGTGCCCAAATCTTTAGGCATGAGCTGTAGCTGGGAAAAGTGGATGTTCACAGGGGACTATGGGCCACCACATGTGTCTGAGAGAGTACCATGGTTGTTATTGCTTAGTAAGATTAAAATGTGGAATACCCAAGTAATTGAAAATAAAGCAACACAAAACCATTGGATTTATAATCACAAATAATTCAGCTAAGTTACATAGTGCAGTATTTACATCACCACAATCAGATCCTATATGGAAAGAGAAACATGAAAGGCCCATAATACCAAATCCCATAATACCAAATCCCGAACATGTGACACTGTGAGAGACCACTATATTGACTAATCTCAGCATGTTCATAATTCATACAAAACATATCCAACAAGAATATTGTACCAAAATCGAAGAACATGGATGCTTACATTGAAGGTTCATACTATATCTCTGTTGTGATTCATTGAACAGGCACTTAGTAATGAGAGCCAACAACTGGTGAGTGGGGGAGCAAGCTCCACTCCTTTAGCATCAGAGATCTCAAGTCTGGAAGAACCAGCTTTCAAAGTGGGGAAGCTCTCTGTTGAGCAGAGGAAGGAGAAAATCCACAGGTACATGAAGAAGAGAAATGAGAGAAACTTCAGCAAGAAAATCAAGGTACTGATGCTTCACATGTCTGAACAATATTCATTAGAATTGTAGCATACAATCAAGCATGCTCTCATACAAGTTCAATATATAGTATGCATGCCGCAAGACACTGGCAGACAGTCGCCCTCGAGTCAGAGGAAGATTTGCAAAAAATGATGATTTCGGGGAAACACACAGGCCTGCTTGCAGCAATCACGAAGAAGATGACGATGAAGAAGTAAGATTTTCACCATTTACCCAAAACTCTGCATTCTTTGCTTCTCATATTATATGTTCATGTACATATATGTCAAAAATTGATCTCAGGTAGTTGTGAAAGAAGAAGACGATATGGTCGATTCCTCGGATATCTTTGCTCATATCAGTGGTGTGAACTCCTTCAAGTGCAACTACCCAATCCAGTCCTGGATCTAACCAGCAACTCTCTAACCGGGCGCATAAATAAAGAGTAAATGTGCTTTTAACTATATGAAATAGCTGAGGATTACATAGAAATGGGATAAATAAGAGTGCAAGAAGGTCTTGTAGATATAAATTGCTCCTTAATGGCCTTCTGCATCGTATATAGTATTTATTCTGCACAATCATGCAGCCAAAAAAAATGTATTAGTGTTCTACCAAGTTATGTAGCTTTCTCCATCTTTTTTATGCATAAGATTCTCAGCCTTTTAATATAAAAGCGCGCACCCGAACAGTTCATATTCGAGGTGTATATGTTCCTGCTGTGAATAAACCTATCTGTTTTTCATGTGTGGAAAAAAAACTCCATTGTTAAGCTCTTTCCTTATGCGTGTGAATGGAGATGGGTGTTGTTTTGAGCCGGGGAGGAATATTTTGCAGACAAAAAGTGAAGAGAAGCATTTTTTTTTATTGAATATGAGTGGCTTTACTAGTCAATTTATATGGATAATGAAAATCTCTGGAATTTAGTTGTCTATTCAATGAATTAATTCATGTACAAACTCCTATATTTATAATACTAGGGTTACAAATAATAAGAAAGAAAACCTATTTACAGAAATATGAAAGAATTCTAATTAGTTTAGGAAATAAGACTCCTAATAATATAGGGGTTTGACAGATAAAAATTCTCTTCAGTTGCACAAGAAACTGATCCATCATCCGATTCACAATTCATAGGTGGTGGCTCGTATTTGGGTTGCTGATCTTGCGGGTCTCGGTTTTTTCCACACCTACATATTATCATGCAAGTGATTAAGATATTACTAGTTTTAACTAATTACCGTCGTCGACGTGTAAATGAAGTTGTCAAAAGTGAAGACTTCTTATCTCTGCCGGGTAGAAAACCTACATTTTTAGAGGTACAATGATTATTATTCCCAATTCAATTTTCTCCTCTTGACTATTCTTATATGTGTGTCATTGTCCACATCCATGTCAAGACATTATATGTGGAAATCATTACACCTACTTCTTAAGACAGGTTTGAAACATTGAGACCCTACCCTAAACAGACTAATAACCAAATAAACACAACTCTTACATATATATGTGTGTCTGTAAACTAGTTTAATTCTTATGGTATTTAAGTTAAACTGATGAGAATTTCGAAAGTAGTCTAATCAGGGGTGGATTCAAGGGACAAGAGGGGCAGTTGCCCCCTTGGCCCGAAAATTTGAAAAATATTGATGTAAAATTGTATCGGGTATTTTTTATGTAATAATTTTCGGTTTGATTCCCATATATTGAGAATCGGTGTGTTCTAGTCAGGTCTGAATTTGATGGTTCGGTTTTAGGTCCGAACCGTCCCCACCCCTAAAAGAACACAAAGCTAAACGAATTCATCATATGACTTGGGAGATCAAAATAAAAAAGAATTCCGACATAACACCACTGGCACAGTAAACTTAAAAGTAAGATCATTAAAACAAAACAAGTTAAAAATAAAGCAACTACTATGTATTATGCTGGAGCACATGCAATGGTCCGAGTGGAGGTGCAATAAAAAAGATGTCCTCACTTTTTCTGCAAAATCTATCAATGCCATTTTATTTGTTCACCTTTGACCACAAATTACAAAAAGCTCCTTACCCACTCTCTTAACTATTATCAATTTCATTCACTTAGAATGAAATATTCCCATTGAGTAGGATGTCAAAACACCCTTATATGATAAGATCTGATACATTCTACATGATCGAGTAAAAAAAATTAAGTATGAGAATTTATTGATCATATTGAAGAAGATTACAAGATTTTCATTTAGGGTTGAGAAGACGAAGTTACCCCAAACAGATATCGATAAAATTAAAAACAACAACATTATCACATGTCATTAAGTTATGATGATTTAAATTAAAAATAATGTAATTCAAGATGAGTTTCATAAAAATAAATATTTTTTCATATTTGATTAACGTCAAGTACAAACAGATATGAGTATCGAAATACCCAACCCACATTACCAATTTCATGGGTTTTTGAAAACTTCACAACACCAACATGAAACTAATATTTGACAAAATGAAATTTTAACTACGTTGATGAGAAATAGCCGTTGTATTCAAATTTGAGATCCACCAACTCTCCTTGATTTCTTCACTTGGTGCATTAACTTTGTCTCACTTGCAGAGTGGACTTGAGTGAGTGAGAGACATTTCGTTAAACAAATCCAATTCAGGAGACAAAGATTTAGCATTAATTGACAAAACTTAAATTAATTACTTACGTAATTAATGCTTCGATTTAACGCCGCCCAAATAATAAATACGCGGGAGAGAATAATATGAGAGCAATAATTACGAAATTACAATAAATAAAAAAATAATATTAAAGCTTTACCCATATTTACCCAGAAGTACAGTGTGTATGTGTGTCATTCACAAAAATTAAAAATCCCTCTTCCCTTGTCCTCACATGGCCTAGAAAATTGTTGGGCACCCATAAAAATTCAAAATTTAGCTCAAAAACAACATGGGTTTTGGTTGAATTGACCTGGGAATCAACCAAGATTTGTCAAAATTGAAAATTCAGAGCAGAGAAGAGCACAAGAGTTCATATACCACCAAGGAGAGCTTGTCGTGGTGGGTACTATTTGACAAATCGTCGTGTCTCGCAGTGGAGTCTTGTAGCTGTGGCTGTAGTGCGCACCAGCTCACACACACCGCACAAGCTCTACTTTGTTTCTCTCTCTAAGCTCACTCGGTTCGGTCTCTGTCACTCTCTCTCTAACTTTCCTTAATTGTTTTAGGATCTTTCACCCCCAACTGCTACGCATTTCGTTTTCTGGGTTTAGTGTGTGTTGGTCAGAAAAATGCACTAAATTGTGTGATATGGGTCCATGTAGTTCCTCATTTGAAGAGTCAAATTTTCACAGTTTCATTTCACCTCCCATCACAATACCCACTTTCTTGTAGCTTAATTTCTGGGGTTGGTTGGTTCTGGGTTTTTGATTTTCTGAGTCAAAACTCAAAAGTAGAGTTGGGTTTGTTGGGAGATTAGATCAGAATCAGCTCCTTGTGCTTGCTTGTTCTGGTGGGTGTGGACTTCATTGAAGTTAGGGTTGGTTTGATTTTTGGATCCATTCCCTTGAGGTGAGTTAAAGCTTTCATTTTTTTGCATGTTTATGGGAAGTTTAGAAAGTTAAGTGCTTTATTATTGTTATTTGGGTACATTGAGGTTTAATTAGCAGACAAATCTTGTTTAAGGTTTCTTTCCCTTCATGTTTATTATTATTTTAGTACATGTTTTTTGGATTTTGGCTGTACAAAGATGGTAAAGAAGGAAACTTGAATCTTTCTGGTCTTTTTTGAGTTTGGCTGGTTATATATTGCTAGGAGCTGATTTATGAGTTAGTTTCATTTCTCTTGAAAAAACTCTGTATGGTATGTTATGGTTCAAGATTCTAATTAGAGCTTTGATTAATTTCTCTGGTTGCCATTTTCTTGAAATGAGCTTGACTGTCTTGTTAATGACTTAAATGTTGGTAATTTGAATGAGACATGAGGTAATGGTATTACACATAAGCTCCTTTTTGTATTAGGAATTGGGAAGAAAATATATGCCAACTTGCTGTTCTTGTTACAGTTAGATGTGCATTTTATTGGTGGCTTGATGCTTACCATTCATATTGCTTTTTCTTCAGATTCCTTTAGTGGTATGTGATTTAGACAGAGAGAGATTCATTGTGTAGTTGGAGGTTGAAGATGGAAAGTAAAGTTATCAGCCAGTAGTGAGTGCGAGTGGTAATGCAATTTACTTAATTGGGTCCGGAAAATGGAAAACATATATGTCATCTCTCAATCAGATGGCCGAGGGAGAGAAGATTCATTGGAACGATTTGATAATGAGGATTCAAAGCAATTGGTTCAGAGGCTTAATCAAGATCGCACCCTGAATGTAAATAGCATTCCGAGGCGCGTGGTGAATTTGGATGAGAAGTATCTGCGTCGCTGCTTGGAGTTGATTCATGTGAGCGTGGCAAAAGCAGCGACGTGTAAGATCTCTGTGAACTATGGTTCTATTTTGGTCGGTGGCTCGAATCTTGCTGAGACTAAAGGGGATGGAGCGTTTGACACGGCTAGGTTTGTTTTCGAGTGTCCGTTGGTGGGTGGGGTCGGGAGTGTAGCGATACGACGCCCTGCAGGACAAGGAATTGTTGGTTCGGTTATGGGAAGCAAAAGTATGGAGAATTTACTCAAAAGCCCTTTGTATTGCAAGTCGAGGAGAGCGAATTTCGAGGATGATGGTGATAAAGCCATGATATGCTATGATTCCATGAATTCCTCAGGTGGGTTGAGTAACCTTTCTCCGCCACATCAGCTGAACGACGCCCCGATTTCTGAAAATCATAAGTTCCAATCTTGGTCTCATCAGGGAACGCTCCAATGCACGTGGAGAGGTGGTAGCCCGCGTTTTATTTTCTCTATCGATGGAAAGAATGAGGTCTACGTAGCTAGCTTGGCAAAGGTTGGGTACGGAGATGGTAAAGCTGTGTACCTGATTCACTCGGATAAGGGAGGCCGAAAAGGAAATGATGTTTGTGATGCTGAGTCTCGCTCACAGTCATGCCTCTTTGGCAAGATTGAAGTGTCGACTTCTTTCACCATAGGCCCTAACGATTCCAAAATCAAGGAGACCGAGTTTGTTTTGTACGGTAACAACGAAAACCAAACAGGGGAGATCCTCAGGAAGCGGAAGGCATTGTCAAAGAAGGTAGCGGACATTTTCAAGCAAAAAACAACGTCCAAGCTCAGCGGGCCTGACACAAGCAACGACACATGTGATGAGCTAGGCGAAGTTGATCTATTGGAAAAAAACCTCCCTCCGAATTTTGAACTGGCTGCCATCGTTGTAAGAGACCGCATTCCTGACGAGAGGAAGCGGGAGGTGGGAGGATGGGGCATGAAGTTCCTGAAGAACAATACAGGAACCGAGCCAAGCATTGTTTCTCCAGATTCATTGATGAATTCTGACTGTTGTATGAGAAATACCGGGGATTGCTCTGTGAGCATGGATGTTATAGTGCCTGCAGGTCTTCATGGTGGCCCGAGAACCAGACATGGCGGTCCATCAAGTCTCATTGAGAGATGGAAGCGTGGATGTTGTGAATGCGGCGGCTGGGACATGGGCTGTCCGCTCACTGTCTTCAACACCCGACCGAATATAAAACCAGCTCTGCAAAACCAAGACACTGCAGAGAAATGCAAGACATATGATATATTCATAAAGGTGATTTTATATTCTTATAACATTATTATTCTCTTGCATTTCAAACTCAAACGCAGCATTGACTGAGCTGTGATCTTTAACTTGTATAGCAATTTAATGATTTTCTTGAGCGTCTTGTCAATGTAATCTACTGAGTACTGTGTTTTCAGGGTTGTGAACAAAGTGGCCCGAGCTTAAGGATGGTGAGTGTCCATGACGGCTTGTACTCGATCAATTTTGAGTCGATTCTGTCGGTTGTGCAATGCTTCTCTATTGCAGTGGCCTCTGTCCATGGCCGGAGTCCGAATTTTGGAGGGAAATATGTATAGGGGCAAAAAGAATATACATTGATGTTGCTTGTGTAATGTGTAGTAGTAGTAGTAGTAGTCAAACAATGTTTCGGGATAAGAAATTTGAGTAACAAAGCATTGGTTATTTACATTGTATTGAGATGCTTGTCATTTTGTTCATGTTTGACTCTTACAAAGAAAAGAAGACGAGTTTCAACACTAAACCTTAGTTTATTGTTTGTCTTGGACTTTTGATTTTCTGCGGATAAGTTGCAGATGTGCCATTACTGAGCGTAGTTAAAGGCATGACTGCATGAGGAAGGAGGGTTTTGGACCGTTCACACAAAAAACAAAAAATTACGGGAATCTGAATAACTCGAAACCGGTCAAATTCAATACACATGATGTAACGCACAGTCTATCTCGCTCTCACACGATACTTAACAGTCAGCCCTAATTAATAATTTGCAATATTTTCGAATGAAATTTGAATTGTAAAATACAATGTTTATCTTCAAGCTTGAGCTTAACCCAATGGTAAATCCTGCTTGCTCCCTGGCCGAGGCCAATTCGGCCAATCCGAGGATGAGCTTGTATTTGGATGGAACATGAACTGGTAAATCAATGGAACGGAACTAAAGCCTCAACAGATTAAAAAGGGTGCTTTCATATTCATGAATTTCACATGTTCTTATGTAGTCCTCAAAAAGATACTTCAAGTTTCAACGGTTGAGCATCAGATTGTTTGTAGCAATGTTGAAGGCTTAATATGACAGAAAGAGTTGTACGAATATATATGTTTAGTGATGTAATTGTGAACTCTGTGAGGCCCATTCTGGAATCAAATTGGGCCTGAACTGAAATGTGAACTCTGTGAGGCCCATTTTGAGATGAAAAAGCCCACAAGAAACAGAAACCCTACATTACATATCATCGTCATATAGCTCCCAAAACCACTACTCACCTTTACAGTCAGTTCCGCGGCGGACGAAAATGTCGAAGCGAGGTCAGTTCTCTCTCCCTCCGATCAGAAAATGAATGAAAAGCCGAAACTTTTTTCCAGATCTCGATACCATTTTCTCTGATCTACCATTCCCTGATCAAATCTCTCAAGAAGAGCAACAAAAATGTAATTTTTATCTGTGTTTGTGATGTTAATGTGCTGTTGATTTGGTTCAGGGCGTGGAGGGTCGGCGGGGAACAAGTTCAGGATGTCTCTGGGTCTTCCCGTGGCGGCGACGGTGAACTGCGCCGACAACACCGGCGCCAAGAACCTCTACATCATCTCCGTCAAGGGAATCAAGGGGAGGCTCAACAGGTTGCCGTCAGCGTGTGTTGGAGACATGGTCATGGCCACTGTGAAGAAGGGTAAGCCTGAGCTGAGGAAGAAGGTCATGCCCGCCGTCATCGTCAGGCAGCGCAAGCCCTGGCGCCGAAAGGACGGCGTTTTCATGTACTTTGAGGGTAATCTCTTGCTCTTGCCTCATTTCTTGATCATCATGTTCGATTGTGTTGTTTTTGATCATGTGCACCTTGTTTGTGGACTTTGTTGTGGTGATGTTTATCAGTTTAGGAAATGTTGCAATGGGTTTGTTGATTGTAGGTTTGCATTGTCTTTATTCGTTATTTGCTAGCTTGTAGCCTTTTGAGCTGTTCAACTTATATATATTGCATTTTGATTCGACTTAGACGATCAGTTACCATTCAGCTGTTGTGAGGGAATTAACTTTGTTGTGGGTTGTTTGCAATGTCTTTATTCTTCACATGTTAGCTTGTTGCCTTTTGAGCTGTTCAACTTATATATTGCATATTGATTCGACTTAGACCATCAGTTACCATTCAGCTGTTGTGCGGGAGTTAACTTGATTTCTTTTTGTTTAACATAATTGGAGGGTTTGTTGTGGGTTCTCTGCACTGCCATAAACAGTGATGCTGTCTTTCCCTTATAGGTTGTAGTGATTGTGTATATCATCCACCTAAAGATTAGGATACCATTGAACCTTTTATTATAGGTTCTTTGTTATCATTCAGTTGTGCATGAAATAGCTTGATATCTATTTGTTTGACTTGATTGGAGGGTTTAGTTGTGGGTTCTCTGCGCATCCCATAAACACTGATACTTGATATCACCTACCCGTCTTGCCTTTGTGTGTTATAGTAAATAGTGTATATCATCCATGTTAAGATTTAGATACCATTGCCATTTTAAGATGGATTCTTTGTCGTGGATGTTGTGATCTCTAGTTTTTTTAGCTGTTTTTAGTCAATATAACATAATACCAGGCATAAGTCAAGTTCCTGCCATTTTGATGGTTGGTACTGTTACAAGTCTGGAAAAATGACAGTGTCTATCGTTACAGGTGTGCTGATGCTTTTGATGCTCATATCTGTTCCATTTAGGCTCTACATGTCAATTATTTGTTGTGCGATTGGATGCTTTGATCGTGTTATATGCTTAACATTGCTCAGAAAATGTGATTGCATCTTTTGTAAGTGCAGTTCTGTTATTTTGTGGTTAAATTTCTGACTCGTGAGTTTCTTCTCTCTGCAGACAATGCGGGTGTGATTGTTAATCCAAAGGGTGAAATGAAGGGTATGCCTTTTTCTCTCTTTCTATAAACTTAGCTTTGTTGAAGTCTCTTTTGAATTTGCTAATCTGCTACACTTTGTTGAAGTCTATTGGATTTGCTAATCTGCTACACTTTCCAAAAACCATGTTGATGGAAATTACTAAACAATTGCCAAGCGATCAAAATGACCCAACTATGAACTGTTTATTTGTGATAGCGAATAGCTTTTCTGAGTGTATTTAGGTACTCTTTTGTTATTATCCTTTGTTATATCTGCCTGAATCTCTTTTTTGTTGTTGCAATTGTTTCAGGCTCTGCTATCACTGGACCTATAGGCAAGGAGTGTGCTGATCTGTGGCCTAGGATTGCAAGTGCAGCTAATGCGATAGTTTAAGATTTCCATACATCTCTACCTTATGTGACTTTGTAATTTTGCCACATCCTGTTGTTTTGCTATCTGAAACTACTGGTTTTTCTTTGCTATTGAACTTCTTATGGACTTTTGTTTTGCTATTGAACTTCTCATGTGGTTATCATCTTGGGAAATTGTTTTCAATATTGAATAGATTGCTTAATCTTGATGACAAAATCAAAATAACTAAATTAAAATGCTAGTTTATGGTCACAAAATAAGGTGAATTTTGTCAATCCATCCTCACCTCAATTAATAGGGAATGCCTCAACAAATTTGGAGTATTTTGTCATCAATGATCAAAATATTCTTTCCCTGAGACAGGTTTGGGATGAATTTAGTTGTTTTTGTTTCTTTGAATTGGGGATAATGTGTCCCCTTCGAGTTCACTTTTTTTCTCTTTCAATAATGCAAACATGTCTGGTTTGGGGCACATTTAGTGATTCTCGTTGACTACTTTGTTGAATTGTGGACACCGAGTCCTCATCGGGTTTGTAGATTTTCCCAATTTATAGGATAACAAAAATACGAATGAAGTGATTTCCGTCTCCTGGTCGAATATGAGACACTGTATTAATATCAAATTAATTTTTTTTATAATATTTATGTATACAATCACACGATGCATTCAGAGCAAAATATCCACTATGTCTAAACTAACAATTAACAGAGGATGTACCCCCAAGGAAGGTGGAAAGGTGGTCCTTTGTTTAGTTTGTTGTTTTTTGTTTGTGTTTGTGCGTTTCGTGTTGATTAGCTACTGTCAGGGTGTCCTACATGTTTCGTTGCTCGATCTTCGGGCGCGGAGTTCTTTCCCGCTCGTGATGTTACGAATGAAGAGTTTGCTTTAAAGTATTGGGCCAAGTCGGTTCAGCCCAATAACACCAATAACAGCCCATTACATCAAACCCGAAGATCCACGGGCCGAGGCCCTCCGACCCAGAACCTGAGATGAGATCAGAACCCTTTATTTACAGCGCCACCACCCACAACTCTTAACCTCTCTCTCTCGCTCCTCTTCTTCCTCGTCTCTCCAAAACCTCACTGTAACCGAAGCCATCGCAACCAGAGCATCATCATCGGAGCCTCTGAGTTTCCGACAATGGCGAACGAGGCAGCAGTGGAGGCCAGTTCCGCCCCGGAGGCGGCGGCGGAGATCGTGAAGCAGCCGCACAAATTGGAGAGGAAGTGGTCGTTTTGGTTCGATAACCAGTCCAAGGCCAAGCAAGGCGCTGCTTGGGGCTCCTCTCTCCGAAAGGTCTATACTTTCGAGACCGTCGAAGAATTCTGGTGGTCCGTTCCCCAAATCTTGACCCTTTCTGATCTGTAGATTCGTATTCGATTCGATCTATTAGGTTGATTGATATGGGTTTGTTTGTATTTCTCTTGTTTTGATGTTTTGTTAGGGTTTCTGTTGTTTCCTTATTGTGAACTATCTGATCTTGTGAACAATTTGTTTTTTTTGGGTGATGTTTAAATTTACCTATCCATAGGGTTAGGTAATGTTGTTGTTTATGCTATCTGTGTTTTGTGTGAACCAGTTCGGCATTCGAATAGGTTAAAACCCATTTCATGGATGTGTTTTGTACGCCTTTTTATTGTTTGGGACATCTAAAGCTCAAGTTTTGCATGCATTCAATGTATAATTCCTTATGCTGTTATATGTTGTCTGGCTGAAATGTGAATTCTTTTGCAGTTTGTATGATCAGATATTCAAGCCAAGTAAGTTAACTGCAAATGCTGAATTCCATCTGTTTAAAGATGGAGTTGAGCCTAAATGGGAAGACCCCGAGTGTGCTAATGGAGGAAAGTGGTCAGTTATCAGCAGCAGAAAGGAGAATCTTGAGACCATGTGGCTAGAAACTGTAAGAATATGAACTCTATATGTTCTTTTGTATAAGATTCTTTCAAACTCATGACTCATCAAGTGTTGGTTGAGTTTTTACTAGCCTTTCGGTAAACAAATGTGCCTGTTGTACAGATGATGGCTTTGATTGGAGAGCAGTTTGATGAAGCCGATGAGATTTGTGGTGTGGTTGCCAGTGTGCGCCCGAGGCAGGACAAACTTGCACTATGGACCAAGACAGCAACAAATGAGGCTGCTCAGGTTTGATTCTAGTGTTTTTTCCTTTCTAAATGCACAGCGGTGTAAATATGCTTTAGTTAATTGGAGCAGTATCTTAAAATAGTATAACATTCTGTGACTTTTGTGTCTGAATTGATTTCTTCAGTTGTTGTTTTATAGCTTCCTCTAAATTAAGATTTCCTAGCTCCCCAAAATGGCTGTATAACATGTATCAAGACAAGAAAAGTTCATACAGTGAGTGTTGTTTAATCAACATGAAACATTTCTAAAATAATAGCAAGTAATTTAAACACTGGTAAGTTTAAAAGGCCATATTGCATGTGTTTTGGCACATGTTGGTAGGATTAATGGATGGAATTTCATTGTTTACTATTTTAGAAGTGTTCAAATAAAGAGAGAAACAAGGATTTTCAAGTAGCTACTCTTAATTGTGTGTAATTGAAGTTTTGATGATAATATGGGGGGTGTTCATTCAATAGAGTTTAAGTATTTATTTATCTTCTACAACTATGGCTGGTGGTGGGAATGATGTGTATGGTTCTTGCATTTGAGCGACATTTCTAGTGCCATGCTTCTAAAGGCCCCAGCTTGGTGAGAAAGAAAAGTTATGCTAGTTCTTTCTTATAACTTCAATAGATTTGTTATGGTAGGGAGTGATAGTTGAAGCAGTCATTAGTGTGGCGACAATTTTAGATGTAAGATTGGTTTTGTCAATTTTAGTGATGAAAATCCAAGGCATGATACATATAATCACTAGTGTTAACGAACATATAATTTATGGACATGGACTTCTTTATGTAGCCTTTTTGCATGGTTAATTAGTCAATTTTCAATCAAGTTTGCAGCTGTATTCCCTTTATTCTTCTACAACCTTACTAGAGAAAAAGGAACTTTATGACTCTAAACTCACCATAAAGCTCAAGTAAGCATTGATGAATACAAAGCTCAGCAGATAAACATTATTGAATTTCACTATCATTTTAAATTTTCTTATGGTGTCAAAATATAGAAACTTCATGTTCACTAAAGTTCGTTTCAGGAATGGCTCTTCTTTTTCTCATCTTGTTTACTTATTTTATCCATGTTATCTTCTCAAGACTAATCAGAAATAAAATATTTTCAAGTTCTTATGCATATCCTCAACAGCTTGCTATGCAATTGATAGATATATCTTGGTTGCTTATGTCAATTTGTTTGTCAGGTTATAACGAACAATGAATTTATATTGGGCTTAACTTGTTGGCTTATTTATCTCCCAGTTGGAATTTTCAAATGTATCATGTCATTGAGTAATATGTATGTGTTGTACCTTTTTCCGTAGATGGGCATTGGGAGGAAGTGGAAGGAGGTTATCGATTTCTCTGACAAAATCACTTACAGCTTTCATGTAAGTATCTCATCTTCCTTTGCAATATTCCTATATATGGAATGAAACCGAGGTCTTGCTCCAAACCAATATCTTTCTCCTTTTGTCATTGCAGGATGATTCTAGAAGAGAAAGGGGCCAAAAAACCCGATACAATGTCTGATTGCTGCTTTGACTATTATGATGCGCGGTTGAGCACTTAACTGCTGATCTCCCGCAAACGTTAAGCTTTTGTTTGTGTTATGTTTCTTGAAAACACCAGAATATGGGTGGAATGTTTTGGATGCAAGGTGTATTTTCTATCTTAATAGGATATGGTATTTATGTTAAATTTGAGATGAGTAGTTATAAACCCAACACATTATGGATGATGCGTTTCTGCTTTATTGCGTATCAAATCATATAAATTACATTTCAACCATCTAAATGATTCAGTTGACATACAATTATGGATGGTAAAAAGCTTTGGACTCGTGTACATAGAAGAGATTGCCACAGGGCGGATTCAGTGATTTCTATCTTTTATCTTGTTGGATTCAAAAATTACTGCCTCTGTAAAATAGCAATAGAGCAAGTTTGGGGTGTTTTTAGTCATCTCCTCTCTGGTTGTTCATGGTTTGAGAATCAGATTGAATTGATCAAAGTTGAACCGGTCTAGAATTGAACCGAACTGAATTATACGAATTCAGGTTTTAGGGGAGGCCATACTCGTAACCAAAGGCTATTGACGGGTCGGTTAACTCTGACCATAGCCATAGGCGATTCTTTGGTATAATCAAACTAAATTGTTGAATTAGGCACGTACTAGTTATTTTAAGACTAATTAAACAATTTTATTTTACGTAATACAATATTAAACTATGAACGATGATTATAAGCATGCATTTGAAATTGAAAATTCGAAATATACAATCTTATCGATAGTCATACAATCCAATGATTCGATTCTTGAACTGTTAATTTTTCAGTTCAATCCCAGACTGTCCCATTGGGGTACTACTCGTCAATTGTCATTTTTATGCGATAGATGACAAGATTACAGACTTCGTTTCGAATACATCACTCTTTGGTTGTACCAGGTTCCAGAATCAGATTGAATTGATCAAAGTTGAACCGATTTATAATTGAATCGATTTGAATCATGCGAATTTAAGTTTTAGGGGAGGCTATACTCGTAACCAAAGGCAATTGACGGGTTGTTTAACTCTACTAGTTATTTTCAGACTAATTAAACAATTTTATTTTACGTAATACAATATTAAACTATGAACGATGATTATAAGCATACATTTGAAATTGAAAATTCGAAATATACAATATTACGGAGAGTCATAAACCTAATGACATGATTCTTGAACTATAATTTTTTGAGTTCAATTCCAAACTGTCCCACTAGGGCATTGCTCGTCCTCGTCCATTTTTATGCGATAGATGATAAGATTACGGATTTCGTTGCGAATATATTTCATTGTCATTTTTTTATAAAGACGCAAAATAATTTAAATGTAATGAGTACCCGATCCGACATATATCCTAAATCTGAAAGTCAACCGATCTGAAAAATTGGGGACGAAAATCACTAAACTCACTCCAAACCCACCCGTTAGACTCCAAAAATCAGGAAACACTAACAGCAAAACTGAAATTGAAACAGAAATCGAAACCAAATCGATCATCATCGAAGAAACAGAGGAACCCAACAATGGCGTCGCTAGCAGCCCACCTGACAGCCTCCATTTTCCTCGTCCCGATCGGCCTCCGTCGCCTCCTCTGCTCCTCCACCCTCTACCACAAGAACCCATCTCTGTTCCGATCCAGATCCTGGTTCTTCTCCTCCGGCTCCAGATACTCCAACCTCGACCTCTACCTCCTCCTCGCCTCCCTCCCCATCGCCTCCTTCGCCGAGTTCCTCATCTTCACCTCCCTCTCCCACCGCCCCGCCCACGACTTCTCCTTCCTCCACCAGTCCCTCTCGATCACGATCTTCTGGGCCCTCCTCGTCCTCGTCCTCGCCCGCGAGACCCTCCTCGACCCTTTCCTCGTCGGCGAGAGCCTCGTCTTCGTCCTCGCCGCACTCGCCTTCCTCGCCGAGCACGGGGTCGCCGGGAAGGGGGTGGTTGGGGTCGGGGTCGGAGCCGCCGTGTACGGGTATCTGGGTCGGCTCGCGATCCTGTGTTCTGGGTCTTGCTTGTATCTGGCCGTGAGGCCGTCGGCGTTTTTTGCGGAGTTTGGGTTGTGCTGTGGGCTGGTTTTGAAGGGGACTTGGGTTTTGCAAGCTGGGTTGAGCCTGTTCACTGATGGGTTTGGGTTGAGGGGGTGTGGGAGGCTGTCCCTGTCGCCGGAGCGGGACGGGGCTGAGGTGAAGTGTACGCTTGTGGAGGATGATCTGAGGGCTGTGGCTGTGATTGGGTTCGTTTTTGTTCTCCATGTTGTTGTGGTTCTGGTGGTGAGCTTGGGGGTGTTTGGTCTGAGCAAGAGGAGTGTGAGGGGTGGGGAGGCTAGAGGGTCGTTGCCGTTGCAGACCCAGATTGATCTGGAGGGTAAGCTGAGTCGTCCTGAGATCGAAATGTGACGAGTCCCTCTGTGGTTATTTTTCTTTCTTTGATTCATGTTTCATTCTTGAAATGCTGATCCTTTTACAGCTTTGTCATTCTTTTGTTTGTTGCCTGCACTTGGAAATTTTGGGTCTTTTTTGTTGTTGAGTTCATGTTCATGAGCAAATTTTGATCGGTTGATGCATAGTAGTGAACCTTTTATTTCATGTACTGAATGGTTTCATTTTCTATGCTGATGTTGCGAATTGCCCGTTAATGCTTATGAGAATATTAGACGAATTGTTTAGTATAATCCCCGGTTCTTCAATATTTGGCCCTTACATCTATGACTTGTTAGTATTTTATTATGTCCTTTCCATGGTATGAGTGTCAATTTTCCGGCGCGTGCTAGTTTCATGAGTTTCTTAAGATCGTGACCCAGTTGCATACTGAATGCTGGCTGATAATGGTAAATTGTACAGAACTGACCTTACTTTTTGTCTCCGCCTGTGAAAGATTGTTGTTCTTTACATATTTCTGTTAGTTACTTCAAGTTAGGGACATTGATCGGAGAGGGATAGCTTAAACATTTTGGGAATTTCTAACCTAGAGGATACTCAGGATAGCAAATGTTTTGATGTGCTTACTGCTTAGAACCAAGCGGATTGGTTTATTTAAAAGCCACCAAGGTTGAATTGTGAAAAGGTTAACATGATTTAGCACATGTTATCTGTTTGTCATAGCCTCATAGACAGTGCTAGTCGAAAACTGGAATTCAATCTCCAAAGATGTATCCATATGCAGTCATCAGTATCAATAAGTTTACGTCCTTGTGCTTGCTTTCCTGTGTAATATGTTTATAAATGCAGAAACCGTGATGACTAGAACTTCATCCAGAAATATAATTGGGCACAAAGTTATTTCTCAAACCAAAGTTATAACACGTAACAATGAATATCAGCTGTACACGTAGTACAGTGCACTGACATTGTATGTATTCGCTATTAGAATCTGCCCATCTCTATATTCATTGCAGAAGAAGAATTCTCAGACTGGCTTTATCTTATATGGAATCTGTAATTTTCTTCTTGCAACCCAGCATTATCACGAGTTCTGTTGCCAAATTCAGGATCTACCTTTCGTATCTTGAAAGTTGAAACAACCTCTATTTTTGTACATGTTCCAATTATCTAACTGGAACATTAAGAAGTGGTTTGGAAACATTATAGACACATCATTGGTATGGCCTATATGCAGCATACCATAGTTTTGTTTTAACTTTGTGTTCATCTAATGATCGATTTCAAGCGTACATATTAGCTATTCCAACTGCTTGTGTCGAGTAACACGCAACAGCCAGATTGGTACAAGCTTCAGTCTTAAGAAAATGATCAATGGAAAATAAGATTCACAAGGTATGCTTTCCCTTTTATTCTTTTTGATTGGCTATTTTTTTGTTTCTTAAGCTAAATGTAAAATTTACTGCTTTGGCTCTAGTCTATAGAATGGTGCTTGATATGAACATATCTGAAGGTGGCACAAGCCGCATAAGAACATGCGATACGGAGCATATTGAGATTACTGGTAACTGTTACGGATACAGGATACAGTTTTTGTTGTTGAAGATTTAGATTCTATTTATCAGTGCTTTGGTTATAAAAGAACTTTGGCTTACACCTTGAGACGGGTTAAATTATAATGTCACCTCTGCTATATCAGTACATTATCTGTAACACAATATGTAGCATATTTGATTTCATGGGATGAAAAGACAAGGAAAATGCTTCTATCTATCAAAGTGATTAAATTTGATAGTTTCTCAACTCGGATATTCCATAACATATCCTTCGACCAGAATAGACATAGACATTTTCACTCATTCTCGGTGAGAAGCAGCAAATCTTTCATTTCGTATAGAATGATATATGATGCACACATGCTTTAGACTTACTATCCAAATGAGACATCAAGAGAATAACTAACAATGTGGTTCATGACACATTTTTACTTGGTCTGAAGTTAGTGCAAGTTTTATGGATGTTGCTGTTTCTGTGTTACTATGAGGTCAGTTTCCATGATATGATACAGCATATACATACTGATTTCTTTCACCTCTTGTTTGTGCTGCTGAGGGAGCCATTTGAGTGGAAACAAAGACACATACAGTAGTAGCCTATTTAGCCATTATTGCCACTCTATGGTTTGTGCTTGTCTAGTTGGATTTACACATCTTCCTGTTCCTCAATTTATCTATGATAAGGTAAGTTCTTGCTTGACTGTCCATATCGAGAGAATGTAAATTTAGTGACCACTATTATCATTATTAGAGTAAATTTAGTGACCACTATTATCATTATTAGAGATAATTGCAAAAAAAGTGTTATGGATTGTGACACTTTTGCAATAAGTTTGTATGTACTTTGTTAATGTCAAAATGTAGTTTTGTATGACTGTCATGTTCTCATTACATAAGAAGTGGATGATAATTGTGATCATATTCATGGTAAAAATGATGAGTATTTATGATTACCATGACAAGAAAGATCGTAGTGGAGACAAACAATCGAAGTAAAACAATGGTCAAGAACGGAAAAGAATTAACGCAATTCGTTGATAATGTGTTGAGAACATGCGGAGGAGATGAATAATTAAATTATCGATTTCATGCTAAGTGATACTAGTGTAATATTTGTAATACTACATTTTTTAATCAAAAAATGAAAAAGTAATTAGATCTGACAGAATTAAGAAATTTCAGGTTTCCCGAACGGTTTGTCGTGACAAAGTCTCTTAACAGATAAAACATACTTTTAGGTTGATTTTGTCAAAAAAATTGTTATATCGTGTCATGTCGATAATATATTACTTGGATAAGAGCTATTGATTTGATTTAAGACGGAATTGGTCCTTACGAGAAATTAAGTACAATATTGAACTCCACAGAGAAATTACAAATTATAATACGACAATGTCTTGCATTTGAACAATATAATAGATAGTGTTCACTTTTTAACCAAGACAATGTCAATGAATATAAAAATACCAAATGTCCTTAATGGCTCCTACATTGTCCAGAAGTCATGAGTTAGCAAACAATTTAGTATTCAAATTCTTTTATAAAACAGATTGAAATGGTCTTTACCAGCTTTCATAGTTCAACTATTATTTATACTTGCATCAACTTGATGTTATCATTACATGTATAAATATTAGCAACAAAGAACATGTATAATAAATAAAACTCTTTAAATTGTAACATAACTTGTCATACATTAAAATAAAACTCTTACGTATGAATTGTTTTTACATAATTATGGTTTACGTAGTACATGTTTGTTTATTTTGAAAAAAACAAAAAAAAACCCTCTATTTACTCCTAAATTTGAGTCAAACTCGTTGTTTGATAGAGAACTCGTCACTTTAGGCGTCAAACTCCGCTGCCAAATCGCGATTTGCCAACACCAGTGGCGGATCGTGGGGGGGACCCGCCCCTTTGGCCCGGGAATTCGAAAAAAAATCAAATGAAATTTTTTTCGAAAAATGGATATGCCTCCCCTTGAATTCTGATATATATACAAAAATTGTGTAATACAATAATGAAAATGGTGTAATTTAGTGGTAAGTTTGTAATATTTTATTCACAAGGTCATCGGTTCAAAATTATAATTACTTTTACTAATTATGTATTAGTTAGATTATTTTTTTCCGTTTATTAAAAAAAATTATTTTGTCCATTATAATGTAGTTAAATTATTTACTAATTACTGAAATTTGTGAATTTTCTAAACAAAGTTATGCTGAGATTAAGTTCAAGGGTGGGCCGTTTGATAAACGAATCAAACTCGAGTCCAACATATTAAAATTTGCAAGTCGAGAAACGGCTCGCTTCATATTTATATACACATGAAAGTTAAATTCAAAATCAACTAAAAAATAATCAAGCTCAAATTAGTTTTTGTAATATGCATTTTATTATTATTATTAATTTAATTAAATTTTTAGTATGAAATTTTGCTCTCCATTCAAATTTTTTCTGAATCCGTCACTGGCCAACACCGTCCATCACACTTAGATTTTCGCATATTTCTTTCGTGGAGCTCGATCTACCGCATGATGGAAGGTTGGAAGTCCTTGGATTCAATGGTGACTAAGTGACTTCATCGATGAAGAAGACGTGATGTCATCACCGTTTATTTATTTTCAATTAATAAATGTATTTTAAAAATTCAGAAAGAAAAGTATTTTTATGATTTTTAAAAAATATGAACATAATATTTAGAAATGTCAAACCAATTTTATAATAACATATTTATACAAAAACAACTCATATTTAAGTGTATTGAAATGTCTTCTCTATAAATAAACTCCTTAAATTACAACTTAAACCTATTATAAAGAAATGAAAATAAAAGAGAAGAAGATACAATTGATATTGATGGAGGCTAGGAAGTCACAATCCGACAACCACACTCTAGAAGCCATATATTATTCAGACATGTTCGTCAACAAGTACCACTTCTATATTTGTCCACAACAGCTGTCTCCATTAATTACTTTCACTAATACTTCTCTTATATACAAACAAATTGTTGGATCAAAATTACATACAAATACATTGGTTTTAAAAACGAGAAAGATTTAAAATATTTGTCATTCACTTTACGATTTTAAAAACGTTTTATTCAAACTTAAAAACTTTGTTGAACTTCGAGAAGAATTCATGAATAACAAAAAAATTCGAACTCGACAAATACCTGATGTACCCAGCTGATTGGAACAACTGAAACTCAAAAGAATTTGGGTGCGGGTCGAGTGCGAGTTTTTGACCAGAATTTTTAGGTGGGTGCCTCGTTGAACATATATCGAATCCGAAACCAACCCACACCCTAAAATATTTTTAAAATAATAATTAATTAAATATTAAATATTAAACTATTCTTATTTCTTAATATCTGAATATTATAATTTAAATTATCATAATAATTAATTTTGATTTTCGGAAAAACCCTGTTCCTGACAGGTTTTGAACGGCCTGAGTATCCGAAAAGGCTTTATGGGTATTGAACAGACCGGAAGCCCGTTCAATATGAATTTGTACGAGTTTGGCAAAACCCGTCCCATGCCATTCTCTTCGCTAGGCCACACCGCAACTAAAAGTTATAAAACAAATAAATTTTAAAAATATAATCACTAAAATT